>PVKA01014258.1:17187-52838 GCA_004027165.1 Ctenomys sociabilis
GGGGGGGGGGGGGGGGGGTGAGGGCTCCAGTGCTGTAGGGCAGAAGGGTCGCCAAACAAGACAGTGCTGTGGAAAGGCAGATGGGGAATCATAAGAATGAGCCCTGGGCTGCATGAAGGAGGTTGCAGCCTCGCGGGGAGGGATTTTGAGGTGCTGTGGTGACCAGCCCCCATTAGAGAAGATTGAGAAAGGGCATTGAGTGAGCAGACACAGGGTGTATCAATGTTCCTTTCAAAAAAAATTGTACAAAAATTTACTTCAGAGAGTATAGTAATAATTAATATGACATTAGAAATGGTACACATTTAGAAGACCAAGATGACAGGTATTTCAAGCACGGTTTTAGAGTTACACATTGCTGTTCTCAGTGTAGTTGCTTAGTTCACAGACATCAATATACAGAGTTATTTCAAGGTGTGAATTCACCCATTAACTGCTACTTTTAAAAAACTGATGAAAATTCTTCGGACAATTGCCTTAGCCATCTTGTATATACACATGTATGGTTTTTGCAAAATGAGAGACAAGAAGAAAAATTTAAGTTTTCTTGAAAGCACCTTTTGATGAGACAGAATGGTCCTTGCTTCTCCCTACCTTTGCACCTGAGCAGTGACTGGGTGTGCTGTAGGCACTAAAGTAGGCCATCGCATTAGTCAGCTCATCATCCTTCTAATGGGATTCCTGCTGCAGGCTAACCTTAAAGCATAAGAAGGCCTGTTTGGTCCAGAGTCGTGGAGGCTCTATTCATCTGTTGATGGACAGACATGTGGGCTACTTCCAAGGTTTAGTTATTGTGAATTGTACCTCTACACACATGGTTATGCATGCATCACTATAATACGATGTCTTTAAATGTTTTTCGGAAAATACATAGAAAGGGAATATCTGAGTTGAATGAAATTTCTAGTTGTTTGAAGAATCTCCAGAATGATTTCCAGAGTGGCTGTGCTAGTTTAAATTCCCACCTGATATATATTATATCATATCATAATTATATATATGCTGGGTATCAAACTCAGGGCCTTGAGCTTGCTAGCCAGGTATTTATGCCATGAGCTATCTTCCCAACCCCTGCTTGCAATATCAGAAAGGTTTTATTTCACCAGAAATGTTGACTCATGCCTATAATCCCAGCATTCAAAAGACTGAGATAAGAGAATTGCCACAAGTTTGAGACCAACCTGAGCTGTAATAGCAAAATCAAGGCCAGCCTAAACTATACAGTGAGACTGTCTCAAAAAAACAAATAAAGGTTAATTTCTTTCTCCACAAAGCCTCACCAGCATTTGTTACTATTTGATTTCTTGATGGTAAGCATTCTTTCTGGGATAATTTGGAATATCCACATTGTTTCAGTCCATATCTCCTACATCTTAAGAGCCCACAACACCTCAACCCCCTCAGCTTCCAATGCATGAACTTTTAGGAGGACATCTAACAGCCAAACGATAGCAGTAACAACCGCATAGAGCAAAACGGGCGATTTGATCATGAGGCTCATGTATATGGAGCCCAAAGCCTGCCGTGGGTGGTGCTCAGAAACTTCACAGACACTGGATTGTCTGTGGGCCTGAGCACGAAGCTACTGCACAGCGACTCCCTCTTCCTCTCCTCCACCAGTGTGTACTTACATACCTACAGCTGCAAAGAAGTTTCTCTTTGGGGATCAGAATCCCCAGAATCTTTGTACAGAAGGACTTTGGGAAATGACTCTCTAAGCATGACTGGTTCTCACAGTGTGGCCCCTTCATCTACCATTCTGGAGTCTCAAAGGCCCTGCAGTGCCCTCTCTGAGCACTCGGAACAAACCGTCCTCTTCCTTACCTCCTTGCCTTTGTTTACTGTGTCCTCCTAGGTCAAGTTTCCTTCTCTGTGTCCCCTTCTGCCTATTTATTCCAGCTCCTATTTCTATCTTATGACTTCATTTAAACACTCTTTGGGGGGCCATCCACTCTCTCTCTCCCAGACTGATAAATACACCCCTGCTGGATACTTCCTAACATCCTGATCACCACATTTCCACCTCTTAGATTTCCCAGGATAAATATTCTGATTTACCCGCCTTTATATTGCATCACTGTATCAGTGAGAGGTTAGAAAAGAAGGGGAAGGATGGAGAGAGATGTCTGCCATAGCTGACTGACATGGATGACATAGGCAAGTCATGCTTAAAGACTCATCTCTCAAAGTCCTTCTGTATAAAGATTCCAGGGAATTCTGGTCCCCAAAAAGAACCTTCTTTGCAGCTGTGGGTATGTAACTACACACTGGTACAGGAGTGGAGGAGGGAATCCCTGAGAAGTGGCTTTTGTGCTGAGGCTCACAGATGCCACACATAAAAATGGGAGCCATGGCTCCCCAGATTGGGGGACAGCTTAAGTTTAACAGGAGCACTGCAGAATATCAGAGGATTGGAACATAAGAATATAATTACAGTATAGGTACGAGAGGGACAAATGGGAGGGAACAGGATTAACTTTCATAGTATTCGCTGTCATGACAAGGAAAGAGGTGACCACAGAAGCAATCCGAGCCTCCAGGCATGCAGACATGCTAGGATTTTCTATTAATTACTTAAATGATTCTCACAGCATGTCCCAGCCTTGAGGAAATCACCTGGCTGGGCCAGCTTTGCATACTACACATATTCTGTAGAAATGAATCTGTACACTTACGTAGTTGGACAAATACACAATTCTTTGGAGGTTTTTTCTTTCTTTCTTTCTTTCTTTCTTTTTTTTTTTTTTTTTTTTTTTTACAAAATCTGTCAAACTGAAAGGAAAGTCTAATTTGTTTACAATGGGATTTGTTGAATGTTCATCTCTGCCTGGCTCGTGGCTCTGTCAGTGTGGGACTGGAAGAGAAGCAATTCTGTGTCGCTTAGGTGGTTAAAATCAGTTGCATAAAGTCACCAAGTATCATTTTCATAGGGCCTCAATTCATTCTCACCAAGTAATTCTAGAGTTAGGAAATTTTCCAAAGAATTCCTGCAGAGCTATACCAGGATAAAATCTGGCCCATTGTGAATATAAAGTGGCAATTTTATTTAAACAGTTGTAGCTCCTTGGGTCCTTTCTGGCTGACTCTAATATTCTCCTTGTCTATATACTTTGGACACATTTTTGCCTCTTTCTAAAAAAGTTTTGCTGCTTAATCATCTTTTTGCCGCCTCCTCCTGCTAATGAGTTCTATGCCCAGATGGGGGGATAACTTTTGCAACGTGGTTAGTGAATTTCACAGTGAACATTATCACCAGTTATTGCTAACAAAGGTTCCTAAAGATGGCCCACTGACCCAACCCTTAGCCTTCCTAAACCATCACTTGCTGTGCCATTGAGGTGAGAAGACATCATGCTGTGAGTTTTTCAACTGCAAATGGTGTCCTCACACCATTTCTTTTCCTGAAATGAGTAATGATTTACAAAAGCCAAGTTACAATCATTGTCCTACCTGTGTCCCTTCTCTAGCAAACATTCCCCAATAAAAATGCATATGATCTGAAAAGTCTTTAGTATACTTTTAGCAAAAAGGTTCTTTTTTATACCTGTGACCTCAAATCAGCTTCACATTGACCAACCTTATCATAGGACCTGCCCGTCAGGGCATTTTTACAATTATGAAATACTGTAACAGACGATAAAAGTGTTGATCAGAGGAAAAGACAGACTGTTTCATGCAGCCAAGGAACAATTCTTGGGGATGTATTATCTACCAGGCATGGTGCAGCACGGCGAGGAAAGCTGGCTCTTTCCTCAGTGAACTTACGGTCGGAATAAACTTTACAAATACAGGCAAAGTGGTTCCCGTGGCTGTGTGTTGACAAAAGGGCTTGTGGGCAGTGTGAGCAAAGGCTCTACCCTCGTTCCACTCTCTCGGAATAGCCCAGCAAGGCCATTATGTTATCCTTCTCCTCCTATGGTTAGAGGAAAAAGGAAAACCTGCCCCTTGTGGGTACTCAAGGCAACACAGAGCACTTTAGCCACATCCGCTGAGATTCAGAACCTTTCTGAAAACTTACTCTAAAACTTTCCCTCAAGCTGTCTTTTGGTAGCCCTTTGCCACTTAATACCTTGAAATGCAAACTTATGTTTTGCCTGCATTTTTTTTTCAGTACTGGAGATTGAACCCAGGACCTCAGAGTACCTAGGCAGGCACTCTACCACTCAGCTGCATCTCTAGAGCTCTAGACCTGTGCGTTTTGTTTTGAGAGAGGATAGGATAAATTGCCCAGGCTGGCTTTGAATTTTCAACTCTGTTGTCTTAGCTTCCCAAGTACTAGGATTCTAGAATTATGGGAACGAACCACCAGGCCTAGCTCATTTTTATCTCTTTAATGAGATTTTTTTTTTCTTTTCTTTTGAAATAGAGTCTTATAGTATCACCCAGGCTGGACTCCAAGGTCATCCTCCTGCCTTAGCCTCCTGGGTCCTGGGATTATTATAGTTATACCTAGCAATGAGACGTATCCTACCATCCAGCAGAAAAGTATAATAACGAGGCATGAAAAGTAAAACCATATTAATATGCTGAGGTATGAAAAGCTCAAGTCAACAACTTCTGACATTGCTACTATTATGGACTACTGGACTGTATTGGATTATTTTGCTGAATTCACATACCTACAATATTTAAATGGCAATGGAATAAGTATCTCTGACAAAACTAAACCAAAAAAGGGGATACAAATGAAGGACCATTTTGTATCTATATATACAAAATAGTTAGGATAGATATACGATACTTTCTCTTAATTCAATGAGAAGAAAGATTTGTACTAATAGTGTTTGGACAGGATATCATGTCTGCATCTTGTACTATGAATAACACCTACAAAGACAACAATATTCAATGCTTTAATTATTGAAACTGTCCTACTAATTGGTTTTGAAACTGTCTCATTGCTATTTGCTTCTCAATAAAATTAAAAAAAAAATATTACCAGTAGAAAGAAAAACAGAGAGATGTATTCAAATAAGAAAAGTACCTAACATTTGTTGAAAACCTAATCTATATTAGGTGCTATGTTACCACTTTTCTGAAGATTAATTCAATGGTCCTCATCTTTTTTGGAAGTAAAGCCTGGCTTCATGAAAGATGATTATCCACAGACAGTAAGGAAGAGGATGGCTTTGAGATGATTCAAGCACATTACACTTGTGCATTTTATTTCTGTTATTACATTGTAATATATAACAATAATTATACAGCTCATCACAATGCTAAAGCGCTGGGAACCCTGGGCTTGATTTCCTGCAACTGGACAGTCCCGTCCAGGAATGAGGTAGACCTTGACACCCAAGGTATGCTGCTTATTTCCAATCTGCTCTGTAAAACAATTTGCTTTCTGTTCCTGCAGAAACCTGCTTCACAAAGACAGGGTGCTAGAGATGGAGGCAGGCTTTTCCATGCTTTTGTGGCACTCTCAAGGATATACTGCCTTATCTTTAATCTATCATGTGAGGAGATTTGAAGTTTCTGAAATGTAACTTTAAGGCCACTGTCATTTCCAGGCTTAAGCAGTTAATCTTCAGTTGGTGTGGACAAAGTCAGTTCCCCTGGTTTACTCACAAATGGGTCATGAATCCCTTTCTTCCCAGTTTGAGGTACTTCCTTGTTTGTTTGGGACATCATGCTCAAACTCTTTTGAAAGCCAAGATAGGTGATCATGCCACAGCTGGGAGGAAAAAGAAAAAGGCCCTGGCAAAATTTCTTTAAATTTCTCTGCTGTTTGATAGATACAAGTAGAAAATCCCAGTGCTCACTCATCACTCCCATAATTGCAGTTTGGCTGAAATGCACCCCCTTTATTTGCTGACTTGAACATAGTTGTCATTCTGCCCTGAATTGCCAGACTAAGTTCATTTAGAAGGCTGAACATGTCATACAGTGAGCAAGTTTTGTGATCTACTCTGTGTCAGTGAAATGTGGTGACTAGCAATGCTGGTCACTCAAAATACCTATCTAGTGATCTCTGTTTAGAAAGCCATCCCAAGCTGGGCGTGGTGGCGCATGCCTGTAATCCCAGCCTAGGGAGGCTGAGGCAGGAGGATTGTTGTGAGTTCGAGACCAGCCTGAGCTACAAAGTGAGCTTAAGGCCAGCCTGAACTGCACAGTGAGACCCTGTCTCAAAAAAAAAAAAAAAGACAAAAAAAAAAAAAAAATAGAAAGCCATCCCATTTCTATGTATAAGAGAAAGCAAATGTGCTCTGTTTCTATATCCTCACAAGATTCATGAACACACATGAGTTAAGGACATGTGACTGATAATTTTAATCACATCCTGCCAAAATATCTTAGGTTTGGGTGATATTTTTCAGATAGCCACCATTTCTTTGTGGATGACAGAGGGTGTAAGACACATTGAGAAGTGATCTTTTTGAATCAAGTAGTGAAAACAAAATCCTTCTGTCTAACAGCCATTCCAACACAACACGAGCAATTCAGCTTTCATTCATATAATCAACAAAAGTGCATATAACATAATCTCCTAAAAATATATATATATGGAACCAAAATAAGTACTATTGTCTGTTGTCAACATCGGTAGGTTCAACAGCCTGGATTTTTTCTGTTTTTTTTTTTTTTTTTCTGTCTTTTTGAGACACGGTTCTGCTATGCAGTTCAGACTGGCCTTTAGCTCACTTTGTAGCCCAGGATAGTCTCCAATTCACGAGGATTCTCCAGCCTCAGCCTTCCGAGCACTGGGATTACAGGCATGCACAACCATGCCTGGTTTACCAACCTGGGTTTGCTGAGTCACATGGTGACTCACTAATCCTCTCTAACAATTAGGTCTTGATATCCTCTAGTATTTCATCAGTTTGTCTAGTTAAGATGCTAGCTGAAAGAGAAACTGCCACTTTTCAAACTGCAAGCTCCTGGAAGTTCATGACAAATGTTCTTAGAAGCAGGCAGGATCATCTCCTCAGTAATAGGAAGGGGTTTCTCAGCTCTAGCCATGCAGTTAGGCTCTAGAACAATGTTCTCAGTGCAGCCACCTCTGACAAAGAGGTGGCCTTCGCTAATTGCTTCAGTTCTTCATGTTCTTTCTTTTGGAAAACTCCAAAGTCTCATCTTTTAATATAAGGTGTTTGGTCTGCATGGGGTGCAGCAGCTCGGGAGGCTTGTGGGTTGTCTTGTGGGCTCATGAAACCACAACCAAGACAAGGTGGAGTTTGAGAGAGACATTCAGACAGAACTGGCAAACAAAGTAACAGGAAGGCCACCTGCAGACAAAGGTAAATGTCAGACTCTGGCTCAAGGCTGGCCACGCTTTGCAGCAGCACACGTCTTGCCACTACTAAGCCTACCACCTGCCTCAGCTTGTTTGTCACTTCCCCACCCTGTGGCCTCTGTCCAGAGCCCAGCTACACTTCATTAAACAGACAATCAAACTCTTATAACAAGTTCCATAGTTTGAGGAAAATCAAAGTAAAAAATCTAGACATACTCTTTTGGAAGCAAGCTATTTGACTTTGCCAGAGCTTTCAACCCACTTCCCCTTAGCTCAGTGATTTTTTCAGGCTCCTTTTCAAGAAGAGGTAGTACAGGGTGATAGTGATAATACACAGGACAGAGAGGGATGCCAGCTGTGACTGAAGGGCTGTGCAATTCAGCACAACCACTGTGATGTCAAAGTCATTGTCATTACTTTCAGCATAGCCACATTTTCCTCAGAAATATCAACTGCCTCTTCCAACATAATCATTTATAAAAGTATATGTTTTTAAAAACCCGAGGGGTTTGAAGTAGTTCTATCTCCCAGGTCTCAGTGCAAATCCTCCTTTCCTCCAGGGTGTGATGCTCTGGATGGACCCTTAGGGTGTGAAGCACGCAGGACCAGCCAGAGTTCCTGCTCCAGCTGCCCCTGTGGGGGCCTGTTGGGAGATAGGCCAGTATTTTGGGAGAGGAGGGAAGCTTGCACTGATCTGACAAAGTTGCTGATTCTCCAGTGTTTCACGTTCTTGTGAGTCTGTAGTCAGCACCACTGCCAGGTGATGTCATCCTCTCAGTGGCTGTGGTCCGTATGCAGAGAGTCAATTAAGGACACATCAGAGACAGACATGGTGAGCGTGGACCTCTAAAGGATGACAATTGTGTTCCTTTGGCTGGCTGACTAGAGCCTTGGTGTTCCTCTTAGTTCTGCCATGTTGTGATCCCATCGGTTAAAACAAAATAACCTAAACCAAAAATTGGCCTCCACCTGCTCTGGAGCTAACTGGTCTCAGTTTTAAATCCAGCCTGTATGCTGTTGACTTTGCATCTACATCCCCAGCATGAACCTCTGGCATCAACCCTGCACCTCTGCATCAGCTGCTACTCAGAAGGTCCTTTTGGATGTCTTTGCAGGCACTTTGCATGCAACACACTCCAAACTGAGCATGAAGCTGGCCCTCCATGCTGCCCCTGCCCACCCAAGCCAGCACCTACAGTCCTGTGACCTCGCTCATCAGGGGCCACTCTGCCCTTCTAGTGGCTCCAAATTGAGGTCTTAGAGCTATCCTTGATCCTCACTTCTCCATCATGCATTAGGCCTGTCAGAGATCCTCCTTGTTTTATCTTCAAAATATAGCCAGAGCCCAGGGCTGTGTCAGGTACATGTAACCTCAGAAATATGGGAGTCTGTGGCAGGTGGACCATAGACCCAAGGCCAGTCTTGGAACCTTAATCAGACCTTGTCCCAAAACAAAATATGTAAAAATACCTGGGGGTGTAGACAGGTGGTAAAGTACTTGCCTACTATGTATGAGCTCCTGAGCTCAGTGATAAATATGTGCACATGTGTGTGTGTGTGTGTATGTGTGTGTGTGTGTTAGAAGAGTTTAAAAAAATGTGGTAAATGTTTAACATTTTAAAAATGTACTCAGTTCAAACAAATTTATCTTCACCCTTGTTTCCACTTCCTGAAGCAGTGCAGGAAGTCCTCTTCCAGTGGTGTCGCTGGCTGTGCTGTCACAGCTGCCTTGGTATGCCGGTCAGTTCGTGGTGCACCTTTCATGGCCATTTTGACTTTGGGGAAGAGCCAGGCATTGCCTGGGGCCTGAAGAGGGTAGGGGCATGAGGACACTGTGATCCTTTCCTGGGTCTGCCCTTCTGTCGGGTGGCGCTCACCGCCAGGACTGACCAGAACCTGATAAAGACATTCATGGGAAAGGCTTTTCAAAACTGCCTCAGAAAATGGCAAGAATGATGGAATAAGTGTATTCAAGGTGAAGGGAGTATTTTGAGAGGACTGCATGGCGATGTGTCCTCTACTGGAATAAGCTTAAACATTCGTCAACCATTACCTTCACTCCTGCTACCCTGCTTTCAGCCACTATCTGCCCACTTGAAATACATACTTTGGTGGCACTGGTGGTGGAACAGATGACCAGGCACCCCCTAGGCAAGCCCTCTATTGCCAAACTATTCCTCCAGCCCTCTCTTGGACCCTTGAAATGGTCTCTTAACTGTTCCACTGCTTCTGCCCCTGATACCATCACCTCAGCGTAGTTTTCAGAGAAAACTTTAAAAAATAAGATCAAATTGTTCAATGGCTCAAAATCCTCTCATGTCTCCATGTCACCCAAAGGTGAGTCAAATCCCTTGTTATAGCCTCTGAGGACTGTAGTACTTTCCTACAACTAGGACTTCCTAGTTGTAAGTTTAGTGGCTTAAAACAACCCAACTCAATTTTCTCACAGCTCTGGAGGTGAGAAGTCTGGAATCAAGGGCTCCAATGGGGCCATAACCTACTCTGGAGGCTTGGGGGAGTTGCAGGGGACGGGGCACTTCTGGTTTTCTCCAGCTTCTGGTGTCTGATGGCATCCCTCAGCTCAAGACCATGTCTCCTGCTGCATCTTCCCATCAGCTGCTCCTCATGTGGCTATCTTGTGGGGCTACAGGTCGCTGCATTTACGATCCACCTATCTAATTAATCTAGAGTGATTCTCTTTTCAAGGTTCTTAAAGTTTACCATGTAAGGGAATATTCAGGGATTTCAAGGGTTAGATTTCAAGGATTAGGACACAGACCTATATTTTGGGGCAGCCACTACTGCACCATACGTAGGGTCCTGTAGGACCCATCTCCTTCATTCATCTAGCCTAATATCCTGTTCTTTTTATTCTTGTTCTCTCCTCTGCATATCCACTGGCTCCGCTGTTGTCACATAAACCAAGCTCATTCCTGACACAGGACTTTGCACCTTTTGTTTCCTCTGCTAGATTGAGGTAGAGCAGAGCAGGAGGAGAACTTGCAGTTAGGCCACTTGAGGCCTTCTTGATTTTATAAGATGTCAAGGTGGCACATAGTACAGGGTGTTGATTTTCAATTACACAGCCCCCTATGTTTAGGTCTTCCTTTAGTCCCATGTGCCCCAACTTCAGAAAAATTCATTCTCTTACGATGGAAGAGATGCTGACATGATCACCAGGATACTGATATCAGCCATAGGACAGTAGTTCAAAGTATTGCTGGAGAGCTTAGCACAGCCCCAAACTTACAAGCTCAGATGCATGTGCTTTCTGAACTTGCAAGGAAATAAGTGTATCAGTTGCTTTTCTCATTGTTGTGACATAATGCCCAATACCCACAGCCTAAAGGAGGAGAAGTTTAACCTGGCTCCTGGTTTCAGAGGATTCAGTTCATCATCATCTGACTCTAAGACAAAAGCATCATCACAGAAAGGTGTGGCAAGCGAAGATATTTAGTTCATAGTAGATGGGAAGCCTGGCCATACAGGAAGCACCCAGGGACCAGACACAGTCCCCAAGATCATGATCCATGACCAACCCAGACACACACAGAAGGGTGCTTCACTAACCTCTTCTGTTACTCCCAGGCCAATCAAGTTGACACAATGAAGCTTAACTTCTACAATGCATGGCCCAATTCACTGGAGCCTTTTTTATTATTGTAATGTACCTTTTCATTGAGCTATTTTATAGGAGGGATAATTTATTTCTCATTTACCTCTAATCCTCAACCACCTGCTTAAATCATACTACAACTATGACAAACTAGAAGGGGTCCCTGTGAGTGGGAAAGCTTCGGTATCTCCAGAGCCTGACACTAAAAAACATATGCAATCTGTCACATCTGTTTCTAGTACCATCTCTCTTCCTATTCAACACTCTCCCTTGGAAGCCTTTGCTACCAACTCTTCTACGATCATTGTCCTGCTTATTCACCTGCGTGTGGGACCCTAGTGTCTCTGGAGCATAGATTCACTTTTCCACCCATGTGGTGGACCTTTCCATGTGGAGCCATTCTACTGGCTCATCCACCCATTAGACATTTGTTGAGCATATGGTGTTCTAGATGCCAAAGAAGAGAAACCTTGCCATCTTTCTGGAGTTTATGATTGGGTAAGGATATCAGGTGGGCACATAAATTCTACACATCCAACATGGAACCACTGTGTTATACACCATATTTATCCTGTCCTTTTCAGTTAAAGAAATACCCCCCCACCTGCTAAGATTTGCCACTCCAAAGTGATGCCTGTTTCTTCTCTGTCTCTTCAACATCCCCCATTCATTTTTACCTTTCTGCCTTTCATGTGGTTCAGCTACTTTTGCTATGAAAGAGGCAAAAACATGAATTAAATTTTATTATAATCCCTCATCCTGCTTCTTCACTAAACTATATTTTTGGGGTATTATTTGTAAGAGCCCCTTTCCCATGGATAGTTCAGGACATAGAGATGTGGTATGTGCTTTATTAACAGTTGTTTTATACCTTTAACAGCGATCTCTTAAAATTCTTATCTTAAGAGACAATGTTTGTAAGACTTCAGAGTCTGAAACCTTCATTGTGTGGAAGACCAAAGACTGACGTGGTCTGGTTTTTTAAGGCCAGGTCGGAGGTAAGGAAAGAAATGTCTTTGCTGCTTAGAAGATGCTGATGGTGCTATTCAGAAAGGGACTCTAAGGATTCCAGTTTTAAACAAACGCTAATAACAAAACACTTCCAGCCAAAAGAGAAAGCTGATCTCCTGACACAGCCGGTGCCAGCAACACGGCTGTCCTGCCTTCAGCAATGTGGCTGACGCTCAGTGACGCATCGGCCACCCCATTTGCAGGAGAGCCCATTGGTCCCTTTGAATGCAATCTTTATTCAGACGTTTAAACACCCCAGGGACAAGGGTGGGAGAGGACAAGAGAAGTACTTCAGACACAAATGGGGACCCAAGAGCCAAGTTTCTGTACTTGTTACTGTTCAGGTTTTGGCCCTGTGAAGACGGTCTTAATTCCATGTTTTTCGTTAAGCTGGTTTGTTTGGCAAAATGGAATGATAAATACAATACTCTGAGGTCAGTCTCACCTTACTCTGAAAGCTACAGCTGGGACGCTCAGCTTTCTGTGGTCAGGAAACTTTGGAAGCCACTGATCTGCTGTTGACAACAGGAGGCAAAGATGTGGGCCAGATAAGTTTTTCTTTACCAATGCACAAATCTAAGACATTTCCCCCTTAAAGACCCAACACACAAGCAACCTTTGTTGACTGTTGGGTGTGTGTGGGCAGGTGGGGGAGGAGAGGCTGCCTGGCTCTCAGCGCAGACTGGATGCATGCACTCCACAGGCAATGAGTCTGCTCGGTAGATGTTGAAAAGCAACTCAGCAGACCCTAGGCTCTGTCCCCTGTCCCCACCCTCAGGACTCTTAAGTAGTCACACCCAAAAGCACAAGAAGAGAAGGGAAGTGGGTGAGTCCTGGGGCCAACCCGCAGGGATTTCTGGGGATCCAGGCCCCTCTACCTTTCATGCCTTGCAGAAGTGTGACCCCACTCTGTGGAGCAAGCCAGCCCCCACAGAGCCAGTTTCTGCCCCTGGATTGCTCCTTTCCACAGGAATCACACTGTGGAGGGGGGCCCTTTGCACTGCCAGGAAAGGTCCAGGCGCACAAGGAGCTCCGTGTCATACTCTGTCTGCAATTATTTGCAAATGGGAAGGGGACTGAGAGATGGAAGGGGGAAGAGGAGAAGGAGACATAAGAAGCATGAAGATTATGTGAATGTATGAAGGAGGAATGTAACCATTATGCACTGCAAACAGGTACTAATAAAAATAAAAATTGAAAAACAATGTGTGAGATCATAATAGACAACAAGTGTTAGACACTTGCTGTGAGCCAGAGGCTGCTCTGTGTCTCTGCCTGCAGTCTTCAGACATGAACAATAGAACAAGCATTTCAGTTTTATAGATGAGGTAAGAGCCACAGAGAGGTTAAATAACTGGTCTAAGGTCACACAGCTGGTCACCCACAGAGCTGGGACTTGCATCTAGGCAGTATGACATAGGAAGCCCAGACCATCCCCACACAGAAATATACCTAAGTAAAGGTATGCATGTGGTCACGTGACCTGGACAACACTTACCTCCCCCACCACACATACCTGCAGCCATGGTTGAAGGCTGCAGTGGTTCTCTGGATCAGTCTTGCCAAAGATATGGGTCTCCATGCGCCAGCAAGCGAGCTAACCACCTACTTGAGAGGCTTTGGGGCACCTCCACAGTGCACTGTCTTTAGGAGGTCCCACTCAGATCAGAGAGGAGGCAGACAGAGCATGCTGCTTTCCACTGTGACTTTGAAGGATGTTGAAGGTGCATGCAATGTGTGTGTGTCCACCCAGTGACCCATCCACGAGAGATGAAGTCCACCTTTGCACTAGAAAGCAGCTTGATGATCTTGACACAGATCTGGCAGATGCTCTACCCGTCAGTCTGGCTGCTACAATGCAAACCCTTGCCTGAGTGTTCAAGCAACAGGCATGTATCCTCTGTTCTGGGAGCAGCTAACTCCAAGATCAAGATGCAAGAAGACAGTGTCAGCTGAGGACCACTTCCAGGTGTGTAGACAGTTGTCTTCCCATATCTTCACGGAAGAGAGGATGGAGAGAGAGGAAGCATACTTTCCTGAGTCTCTTCTATGTGGTAAGCCACTAAACTAAAGGCCCTTTTCTAAAGGGCATTACATTCAGGATTAGAGTTTCTTTTTCTTTTTTAAAAAATCATTTATTTATTTATTTATTTGGTACAGGACTTGCTATGTGACTCAGACTCATATAATCCTCCTGTCTCAGCCCCTCCAGTATTGATTTCAGGTGTGTGCCACCATGTCCAGTTTCAGGTGGCCAGCACAGCATGTGATACACGGGATCAAACCGTGGTCTTTATGTTTACTAGACAGAGACTTAGGCCTCCGAGCTATTTCCTTGGCCGAAGAATTAGAGTTTCAGCATATAAGAGCAAGGCAAGATGGTGCACACCTGTAATCCCAGCACTTGGCAGAGCTAAGGCTGGAGAATCACTGTGAGTTTGAGGCTGGAATACATAGTGAGTTCGAGCTAGCTTAAATATATAGCAAGAGCCTGTCTCACACAAAAAGATGAATTTAACAAGAATACAACACAAACATTAAAATTACAAATTTTATCAAGCTCTAAGACTGAGTTCTAAGTTGAATAAATTCTGTAACTATCTGTTTTCCTTAAAAGCACTGCACATGGTAGTGTAGGCCTATAATCCCACTAGGAAGGCTGAAGCAAGAAGATTCAAACTTGAGATCAGTTGGAGCAACTTAGTGAAATCCCTTCTCTGATCAAATAAGAGAGAGATAGAATCACAGAGAGAGGCAAAGAGCCAGGGAGGGCTCCTTTTCACCTTTACCCAACTCTCAGACAAACAGAAAGCTTAAGTAACCACCCATCTCAATCCCAAATGGTTAAGTGAATATTGCTCTGTCACTGGGATAGAGTTTATCTGTTTTGTCCATGACTGTATTTCTGGTATCCACTGCCTGAAGCAAAGTACTGAGCCAGAATGGTGGACTTTCAACCACCCCTCCATGTAACTAAGGTGTGGCATAGCCTCTTCCTTCAAGGTACAATGCGTCCAAACTTCAGGTGACATCTCTAGGTTCTGATGAGATTACACTGGCTCATCAACCCACAGCAGGGAGACCACAGTGGACATTGTGAAGATAAAGGTTCTAAGCTGACATTAATTTGGAGATTTTCTAAATGATCAAAGAGAAACATTTAAAAAATACTGTATTTCTATGTTTATCTCATGTTCAAGGCTTAAACTTTAGAAGATAAATATGTTTGTCAAATAAAACTTACTATGTTGAGACAGTTGTTTCAAGCAAGTCCCTAACAAGTCTGTAGACCTTTCTCTCCTTGAGTAATTGAGCCGTGGGACTGAGATTATAAATCTCATCAAGCCCCAAGACTGAATTCCAAGCTGAAGTCTTAAGACCTAATGTTGATATTTTGCTTTTTAGGTCAATCAAGTCATAATTTGAAACAGTTGTTCATTGGCAAATCCATTTTCTGCCTTTTTTCCTGATATTCAGATAAAAGTCCAACAGTGAAAGGATTAAAGTGTGAGTCAGTCAGTTAAGCAGCATTTGGGACTCAACACTGAAGGTAGTTAAGAACATTCTATATCAAAATTTCAATGTGAAATGGAAAGAACAGCAACTGAGGGGTGAACAGTCACCCTCCCCCTCATGGCTATCGCTTAGAGTGGCCACCCTGTAATTATTGTCTGGCATTGCAGGCATTGAATAAAGTCAAGACACAAGGTGTCTAACCCCAGTAACAAACTCCAGCAACTGGTCTAGCATATTTGTTGCATTCTCAGTCAATTACAAAAGGCATCTGATACACTGCTTTCATACCAAGTTCTGATCACCCAGTGTCAGGTAACCAAGTCTAGTGTTTTTTCACTTCAGGGCATCATGATTTGTCTTGCTTTGAAGAGCAATTTAAGATTTATTCTTTCCACTGTTAAAAATTGCTCCTGGATCTTCAAAAGGGGAACAGAAAAAAGCCATTTTGAGATAGTTGAATATTTATTATTTAAATGGTGACAAGGCAGCAATGGCTTGCAGTGCTGGCAAATTTATTTAGAAGTGTTCTGTCAACAGTTTAATACAAAATGTTTCATAGACAATAATTACATAAAGCTCCCTGAAAGGGAAGAGAGGTCCAAGATAGAGGCTAGTGCTTTCCAGCAAGCTGTTCACTGTTCAAAAGTTAAAAGGAGATACAAAATGAAGAGAACTAGAGAGTGATCAAAACTGAACACAGACATGAGAGCTGAGAGAGGCTTGGTTTGTGTGGTTGTCTGGTGCTATGACAAGAACCTGGGGCCTCATGGATGCTGGGTAAGCACTCTGCCATGAGCTACAGCCCTGACCTTGGAGTTCACTTCATTTATTTATTTATTTATTATTTGTATTTTAGGGAAGGGTCTACAGGGTGTTCAGGGTCTCACTACTAGATCAGACTTGTAGTGATCCACCTGTTACAGCCTCCCAAGAGCTGAAATTACAAGTGTGTGCCACCACGCCCAGTCTCAATGGCCATCGCAGTGCATGGTAGAGGCAGGGCCAGTATTGCCGGGCTAGTATGGCAGGCCTGGGGATCGAACCCCCAGTCCCTGTGCCTGCTTGCAAGCACCTTAAAGAATTCACTTTAAATATGGGAAACTGACAAGCTTAGAATGCTTTGCTGGTGATCCTTATCCAGGAGCACCCCAATGCCTCTGCAGCATCTTGTTTGCTTGCACAATAGAATCAGAAGTTCTAGGGTGAGGCCTGCTATGTGTACTGTGGATAAGCCACCCTACATGATTCTGAAGCCTACCCTTGATGAGAAAAGAATGACACTTACAATGATTTTTTCCTTCCTGATTTTTTCCTTATACCACAATTTAATTTTCCAACGCCATTAGTTTTAAGCTATATCTTGGTGAGGCATTGAAAACTTGGAAAATAAGAAAAAGCACATACAGAAAGGTTAAAATAATCTCTAATTCCATTAACCCAAGATATGTTTTGAGTCCAAGGAATCTAAATATAAATGGTTAAACCAAAAGATTGACGGCCTAGAACTCTAAAAATTTATGGAAAATTACTGTTCAATCTCTCACTTTTCTAAACTCACCTGTGGCTTTTTTATATTAGTATTATATGCTTTGCTTTAAAAGAATTTCTTAATAATGCACACATGTTGCACCATACCCTATAGTACCTTTTGAGCATATCACTTTTAAATGGTGAATAATATTCCATCAGCCATCCTCCATCGCTGTATAGTAGTATCATTCATGTTTGCAGCTACCAATAATGTAATAAACATTCCTGTATGTAAATAGCTGCAATTTTACATGTGTACGTTTTTCTTCCATTCTGAAATACAGAATTATAGGGTCAAATGGTGTATCCTTGTCATCTATTCCCCAATTGCCTTCTTGAAACATCTTGTCAATCTGTATAGCTATTAGGAGTGTACTAAATTATGAGTAGCTTTAGTTCTTTTTATGTTTCTAAAAATGTGTTTGTAGCTTTATCCTCAGAGCTCTTATATTGTGGGAAACCTGTGACTCGCACACACTTTATAATAGTCTCAGCCATGTTCTTAAGTTTCCATTCCTCTGCTGAGTTAAGTTCCTAATTCTTCTTACCCCGCCTATTTCCCATAAGTCTCCTGCTATGCCCCGGAGGTGGGACTTCCTGTCATAGCCCAGTTGCCTAGTTACTCGTGCCTTTTACCCACTGATGTCATTTCCCTATGCCTCCACTATATATACCCAGAGTTTATGAGACTTGATCAGAATTCTGTCTTGTCTCCATTTCTCACGTCTCCTGTCCTTTGTCCCCTCCTCCATTGCCCACTCCTCTCCCAGATGGCCCTCGTTGACTGACCCGCTGGACGGGACAAGTGGCACCCAACGTGGGGCTCCTGGTACGGAGGATTCAGCGACGGAACTGTCTGAGTGAATGTGCAAGAGTGAAAGTAAAAGAGGCCCGCGCTGTAGTTGCCTGCTGCGAGATCTGAACTTCGGTAAGCAGACAGAACCCTTTTTTCCCCTTCCCTCAGAAAATGGGACAGGTATTAAGTGAACATGAGATTTTTGTTGAAAGCTTGAGTAAAGCCTTAAAGATGCAAGGAGTAAAGGTCAAAATAAAATAGTTATGTGACTATTTTCAGTTCATACGTAAGGTATGCCCTTGATTCCCCTTGGAGGGTACGCTCAACGCTAAGTGATGGCTGCAGGTGGGAGACACCCCTCCAAGATTATTTACAGGGTCTTCAGATTGGAAAAGATCCCTGTAACTGCCTTTTCCTTTTGGAATCTTATTAATGAAATTCTTCAGCAAAGGCACTGGGGGCCCCTGATTAAACAGGTTGTTTCAGAAAGGAAACAAATCCTTCAATTATCAGCAAAAACACGCGGGTTCCCTCCCAGGTAGACTCTGACTCTCTCCTCCTCTGAGGAGGAGGACCCAGGGGAGTCAACGACTCTTGCACTGGCTTCTCCTGGCAAAGAGGCTGCCACGCTCACTGCGACTTCCCAGCCGCTCACTGCCCCCGAGGTTCCCAGCATGTACCCTAATTTGTCCGCCCTTCAGAATCTGACACTTAATAATGGGGGCTCTGAGGAGGAAGCTGTAGATTGGAAAGCCCTGGGCGATGAGGCCGCTAAATACCGCCGCTATCGCCACAGACTCCACCTCTCAGAACTTAAAGGAAAAAGGGGCATCTTCTAATGTGATTAAGGGGTTAGAAAATAAAGTTAGAGACCTCTGGAAACAAATTCAATTAGAGAAACAGTGTTTTGACCTCCTCCGAGAGCTTGCAGTAATTCGCAGTAAGAGGGTTGACCACAAGGTCATTTTACTTCCCCCTTCTTCTGGGCCAAATCCTAAGAACAAAAGGGCCGCTGACTGGGTGTTTCCTCTGACTGAGACACAAAGGGGAGGAAATGAAGAACAACCTCAGACTATCAGGACGCACACACCTTTTGATCTCAAACTGTTAAAAGAATTAAAGGCTGCTGTCACACAATATGGCACCATGGCCTCTTATACATTTACTGTATTAGACTCCAATCAACTAAAGATAGCCCTAGTGCTAAAGTTCTCCAGGTTTTGTTTGGTGTAATCAGTGTTGTTTATACAGGAAAATGAAAGTTATAATCCTATCCACCCAAATCATTGTTTAAACACACCAGATTCTTATGTTGCACAATTGGTCATCATTGCTGAAAATTTTGAAATTGTTAAAACTAAATAGTTGGTCAGAAAATAAAAACTGTTTAAAAGAAAAGCATTTTAATGGCTTTTCAAATGCAAATGTGGGTGGTCTCTAGGTGGGGCAGCCCCAAAGGTGTAAGGCCATTGCTCTAAGGTATTTTAAAGGATTACTTAAATTCTTTTAATTTAAGTAAGTTAAGTTTGATTGCTTCTTTTACTGTCCTAAATTAAAAATATTAAAAATAAGGCTTTGGTATTTTACAAACAAATGTAAAACTTTAAAATAATGTGTAAAAGCCATAGGGTTTAAACAGTTACTTGATTTTGGCACACCATTTAAATAATAAAAGCCCTAATGCTGGCCTCCAAAGGCCACTGTATGATCAAAATTTTGTTAAAGCAAAGGGGAGTCAATCCTGCCAATTTCACTTGTCAGTATCTACTATTAAATTTTCATACTTTTACAGCAATAGAACGACAAACCAGGTAAGAAGAAAAAGGCTAAGAAGGGGCTTTTGGAGAGATCTCCATACCAGACAATGGAAGGGACTCAGTCCACAACTAACCTGGGACAAAGGGTGTGCTTGTGTTTTTCCAGAGAATGCTAACCGACCTAATTGGATACCAGAGTGTACTATCAGGCTGTACCAAGGAACCAGATCTAAAGAAGTTAACAGCAACCAGGCTAGATCCAGCCCTTGGGCCTCTTCAAGGAACTGACCAAATGGAAATATGAGGTCTAAATAAGTGACAAAATATGTAAAAATAATTAAGTTAAATTTTTTCAGTGTTGTCAAAAAATACAAAATACACACATCAATTATAGATGAAAAATTTCATTCCTTCCAAGCTTTTCTAATAAGAGATCTCTAATAATTGATAAATAACAAAATGTGACTAGTCTACTTATAAAATTTCTAAAGCTTGTAATACAATTGCTATAATTTAATTTGACCAAATATCTGAGTGCACTGTTTTTTTTTTTTAAAGGGTTTATGTGTCTGTGTGTTTATGTGTTTGTGTGTCTTTCAATGAACAGCTGTTCCTTTTTTCTTTTTTTTTTTTGATTATTTGTTCCAAATGTAATTTAAGATATAGACTTGAAAGCATGCTTTTTCCTAAATTAAGTCTTAAAGTGATATTCAAATTGTTTATATACATCATAAAGTTTAAGCTAATTAAACAAAAATTCTTTAGAGTGAAAAAATTATTAAGAGAGGAGTCCAATTAATGACTAAGAGGTGTGGCCAACCTTTTTATTTATTAATGAGGAGCTCCCAATAATCTCAATAATCTCTTAGGAGATACTTTGCATAAGTAGAGATGATTGGTTAAAAGTGTTATACAATACAAAATATTTAAGTATATCAAAATGTCATCAAGATTGTCTTACTACAATGTTCTTTCTATATGGTTTTGATTTCTAAATGTATACAATGTGTAATTTGTCTGTTATCATTCTACAGAGATATAATCAATGGATAATTATAAAATGAGCTAATAAAAGCTTAAAAAAGCTTATAAAACAAAAAAAAAAATGGTACCCTACAAGGGGGTCACCTAGAAATATCTTATCTCATTCCTTATTCATCTGCAATTTTTTGAATTTGGATGTCAATGGACAATCAGCAGCCCCTCACAAAGCCCTTAATGCCTCCAGCCTTGATTTGGCTAACGATTGTTGGCTGTGCATGACCTTAGGCTCCCCCATGCCCCTTGCTAGTCCCTCAAATTCTACCCCACATAGCATTGTAGATCTCAAAAACCAAAATTGTAGTGCTGGCCTCCCCTTTAGGGTTCAGCCTGTGGCTTTCAAAAAGTCCTTCAGTATATAGGGGAACACCCACGATGATAGTTACTCTGTTGATGTTAGATTTGTCACTTTTACCAACTGTAGTCAGATGTCCAGTCACAGTGACTCGACTCTATTTGCCCCAAAAAGGGACATGTGTTTATATGTGGGGGAATTTTAGCCTTCACATTTTTACCTGTCACCTGGACAGGGCTATGCATCATGGCTACCCTATTACCTGACATAGATGTCATCCCTGGAGAAAAGCCCATGCCAATCCCTAGTTGTGATTATGCTGCAGGCCGCACTAAGAGAGCAGTCCAGCTCATCCCTTTATTAGTAGGACTAGGAATCACAGTGGCCAGAGGGACAGGCATGACAGGATTAGGAGTAGCAGCACACTTACACCAAACTATCCAACCAATTGATTGACAATATACAAGCACTGTCTGGTACTATTCAAGATATCCAAGATCAGATAGATTCTCTGGCGGAAGTAGTCCTCTAAAATAGGAAAAGTTTAGATCTTTTAATAGCAGAGCAGGGAGGGATCTGTTTAGCTCTGTAGGAACGCTGCTGTTTCTACGCAAACAAATCTGGCATCCTTCAAGACAAGGTAAAGAACTTACAAGAAGACCTGGTGAAAAGAAAGAGCTATTTGATAACCCGTTTTGGGGTGCATGGAATAGAGTACTACCCTATGTTCTCCCCCTATTGGGATCCTTGATTGGACTATTAATACTTTTATCAATAGGACCCTATCTTTTCAATAGGCTGTTGACTTTCATTAAACAAAAATTGGGTGCCATTAAAATGCAACCCATACAGGTCCATTACCATAGGCTTGAGATGGCCGACAGAGAAAATTATGTTGAACTCCAAAAGAGCTCACTGTAATGATGCCCAATATTGGCAAAAGTGATTTTCTCACCTTGGTGAGATGGACTGGATAGCCAGAGACGGGCAACTAGAAGCTCACATGCATCACCGACCACCACCTAAGACAGGAGCTGGACCATTTGCTGCCCTGCCTTCCAGTGACAGGTAAGGTCTGGTTCGGTCCCGTGTGAAAGCATCTTGACCTAAGACAGGCACAGTCCCCTCAAGGAATGATGGCCTCTTAAAATTTTTTAAAGAAAAAAGGGGGACCTGTGGGAAACCTGTGACTTGCACCCACTTTATAATAGTCTCAGCCATGTTCTTAAGTTTCCATTCCTCTGCTGAGTTAAGTTCCTAATTCTTCTTACCCCGCCTATTTCCCATAAGTCTCCTGCTATGCCCCAGAGGTGGGACTTCCTGTCATAGCCCGGTTGCCTAGTTACTCATGCCTTTTTACCTGCTGACGTAATTGCCCTGTGCCTCCACTATATATACCCAGAGTTTCCTTTGAATAAATGAGACTTGATCAGAATCCTGTATTGTCTCCATTTCTCGCGTCTCCTGTCCTTTGTCCCCTCCTCCATTGCCCGCTCCTCTCCCAGGTGACCCTCATTGACTGACCCCTGGACGGGACATTATATTAGTAAAATCTTTTAATGACAGCTTGATAAAGGGCAATTGTCTTTCAATAAATTGCCTGAAGAAGAATGACAAAACTTTGCCTGAGTGACTCAATATATTTCTCCAGGCCTCAGGCCAGGCATCACCCCTGCTAGGCCTTCCCTGGTGATTCCCATTTTTCTGTCATGTGCATATTAGATGTGTTTGTGCCACAGCTCTGGTAGGGGTGTGGGAAATGCTTCTCTCTACTGTAACCACTGGTGTGGGACAAAACCCTTGTCCCTGGTATCAGAGCCCTGCAAGCCACCCATCTTCCCCTGGTGGCAGCACCAAGCCTACTTGGTAACTGGATGCTCCAACTGAATATTTTTGTTCTACAGGAACAGCACAAGCACAGGAATGGCTGAGGAATTCCTCTAGGCAGTAGAGGCCCCACAGCTGCAGTGGCTGAGTCTGTGAGGCAGCCTGGTCCTGAGGCAGGATGTGAGCCATGTGCCCTTGAGGCCATCAATGTCTTTCTCAACACTGTTTCCTTGTCCTCTGGGAGAAGGGTCCTTATGAGAGGAAGACTGGGTTAAAGATAGGAAAAGGCTGTGTCCATGGAATTGCAAATTGGAATAAATGCCCCCACGCCAAGAAATACAGGTGTCCTCTAGATGGTGACTGTCAAGGAATAGGCCCCACCTCCTGCCCTGCTGCCACTGCCCCAGAGCCTCTGGAAGGAACCAATCCCAAGGATAGCTTGGCTTTAGCGCCACAAGACAGAACTCTACTATATAAATCAGTATTGCCTGAAACCAGTAAGTCTGTGTAAGCTTGTTATAATAGTGTCATGGTTTCTATCTCCATGTGCCCCTAAAGCCTCATGTGGTCACAGGTGCAGTTTTGGGAGATGACTGGATCACAGAGGCATGGTACTCAGCAGACCACTGAGGACCCTGGTCACAAGGGATGGTCACTGGTGACACGTCCTGGAACAGCCTACTTCTCTCCTTCCTCTTTCCTCTCTCCTTCCCTCTGTCATGTCCCTCTACCCTGCCACCCTACCTTACAGCCTACCAACAACCATGGACTAAAATAGGATCCAAATGAACATCTTCTTTAAGTACTGGGCCTTGGATATTATGTCTGAGCAATGAAAAGCCAAAACAAGCAACCATGGGTAACTATATGCTGATTCTATGCTATTTTTTCAACATAATTTTCTACTTAACTAAGTCACAATCTGCCTCATCTGGGTATTACCCACCACATGTCACCTATCTGTAGCTCACTGTTGGATGGGTGGCCATCCTCTGTGTTTCCACATCATTTGCTGCTCCCCCACAAGGAAGCCCTCTCACCCTGAATGGTGATTTTTTTGAGTTATTCCTTCCTCCCCATCATGAATTCAGAAAGCACAAGGCCTGAAGAGTCACCTTTGGACACCAGTATGTATCACTATGTAGGGCTAAACACTAGTTGTATGAACAAATTAATACTTGTGTACAAATAGACAAAAACTAGAAATTAGGGAAAAACACTTTGGAGAGAGAAACATTCACATTAGTTTCCTTCTTTTAGACAATGAAGGTTTCTCTAAAGTATACTTATCTAAAAGGAAATTTCTGTTCTGACTTATGATAGGATTTTTAAAAGCTGAATAAACATAAAATACATTAGCTAAACCACTTGGATGGAACTGAAAGCAAAGTAAGTGCTTTAAATTAAAACCTAAAGGGAAATGAAATGTTTGTCTCAGTAACCCTGGGTGTGGTCCTGCTCTCTCCTCGTGGTGCTATCACAGGACACTGCAGTGGCCACTTATAAAATCTTGATGGTCTGCTAAACCTGGATGTATCTAGGTTGATGTGGAACAAAACTTTGAGATACTTGAGTTTATGAGATCTCTCTCCCTTGTATGACAGGGAATCTTAAATGCTTTTTTGCCCCACTAACCTTGATCCAGGCCTAAATTTTTAAGCCTTTGGACTCTACCCTACAAAAACTCAAAAGCACAAGTGCACAAGGAGATCCACTGCAGATCAATTTGTAATAACATTGGATTGGAAGTGACCCAAATGTCAATCAACAGGAAAGTACCAGAATGAATTGTGAGGCATCCCTAACCCAAAGGCATGAAAGTATTTCTTAAAAAGCATGAGGTAGTTTTACATGTACTATTTGCCTTCTAATCAATTTTCACTGCTCAAAATTCTTCAGGACTTCTAGTTGCATCCAAGTGGGATACAAAATCCTTCCCCGTGTCTACAATGCACTCCCCAGGCTGGCTGTGCTTCTCTAACCCCATGGTCTACATCTTACCTCCTTCAGCCAGACCCAGCACTGTACCTGTCTTTGTCAGCTCCTCTCGGCCACTCCAGCTCATTCCTAGCACAGGTTCTTAGCACTTGCTATTTCTCCTGGTCAGTGTTTCTCACCTTTACCTATACTTGAAAGCCATCTGCATCCCCAAACCCTATTCATTCAGAATCTCTGGAGTGGCCTCCAGGCATCGGCATTGGGTTATTTTGGTTGTGATTGCTTGTATATGCTTGAATTCCTGATTGTTCTCTGGACAGCTCAGCTTGAGAAGTAGGGTGGCTTCATACAATGGCTCTTCTCCAACATCCAAGGCCTATGTCCAAATAGCCTCTGCTCAAAGAAAGCAATTCACTGATGCTATGTTGGGAACTAAAAGTTTCATTGATGAGCTAGAGTTTAAAAAGTATAAGCAAAAGGTGCATACAAACTGAAGATGAATTTATAAAGATGCTAAATGCTAATGACACACAATGAAAGATTTGCATGCACAAAAGTCCAAACCTGGACTTGCTGGTTTTATAGATGCTATCAGCACTGACAAGCATGGAGAGCTATAGCACCAAGGGTCACTTTGCTGTTTGCCAAATTATACCTGAGACAGACCTTTGTGAGCACAAAAGCAATCCCCTATCTGGTAATACTCACTACCCTGATTGCCCTCATCAACATGAAAAGATACCGTCTGGATTGATCAGGATACTGGCAAGATTACCAATTGTATCAAGTTTGGCACTGGTAACTTGGGTATGGTGACTGGAGGTGCCAACTTGGGAAGGAGTTGTCACCAACAGGGAGGCATCACAGCTCTTTTGATGTGGTTCGTGCAAAAGATGCCACTAGGAAAAGCTTTGCCACCTGGCTTGCCAGCATTTCTGTTATTGGCAAAGGCAGAAAACCATGGATTTCTCTTTGCTGGTGAAAGGGAATCCATCTCATCACTGCCAAGGAGAGACAAGAGGCTGGCAGCCAAAGAGCAGTGGATGAAATGCTCTCTAGGTGACACCAGGAAGGAAGTCATCTGTACTCAATTAAGCATGACATGCAAAAAAAAAAAAAAAAAAAAAAATGTTATCACCATGTATATCTAAAATGCACCAACAAAATAAAAAGAACAAAATGTGTACTGCCATTTGAGACTACGTGGACAAAACTAGAAGGTATTAGGCTAAGAAAAATAAGCCAACTATTACACAATCTTCATTAACAAGTTAAATACACAGAAACAGAAAAGAATGATGATAACCACAAGTAGGGAGGGAAGGAATAAAAATATGTCAAAGGGTAGTAAGTTGCAGTTACAGAGGACAAGCTAAGTCTAGAGATCTGGTATACAGTCTGACAACTGCAGATCACACTGTATTGTATACTGAAAAATCTGCTAAGCGTGGAGAACCTGGGAGCTCTTACCACACAAAAAAGTCATGATGTGTGGTGATAGGTGTTTTAATTTGCTTGATCACAACCATGATGTCAGGATATGTATGTATATCAAAAGGTCATGTTGTTTTTCCTAATGAGGGGACAGCATAGCAATATCAAAGTGGACAGGGACTGACTTTCAGTTTTCTCCCTTGGTAACCATGACCTTCTATGAGTTACCTAACATCTCTGAGGCCCATGAGATAGCATGTATCTTATATATTAATGAGACTAGAAATGTCCCACAGTAAACTCTAAGTAATTAATGTTCATTCTTGTTAAGTAACAAATGGTTGAGTGAAGGTAGAAGTGATTCTGAAACTCAAAGAAGTTAGTAACAACAGGTGTCTCAGGTCAGCCCAGAAAGCTTTTCCACCTAGGCAGAATTTAGAGTTTATCTTTTTTTTTTTTTTTTTTTTTTTTTTCTTTAATGTATTTAGTACAGGATCTACAGGGTCTCACTACACAGATCAGACTTGTAGTGATCCTCCTCTATTTTCAGCCTTCCAAGTGCTGGGATTATAGTCCAACGCCACCACACCCAGTTTATCTTAAAGTAAAGCCATAACTTGAGCCATCAGAGAGAACACGAGAGTCAAGAGCAGTCCCCTAGGACCAGCCAAATAGCTCAGTGGACTAAAGGACCTGAAAGCAGGTGCAAGGACCCAAGTTCGATCCCTGGGCCTGCGGTGCCGGCCCCGCTCCTAGAGCCCACTGAGATGGCAATTGAGACTGAGCGTGGTAGTGCGTGCCTGTAATCCCAGCTCTTAGGAGGCTGTAAACAGGCAGATAAGTATGAGTCCAATCTAGTAGTGAAACCCTGAACACCCTGTAGACACTTCCCTAAAATACAGAAAAAAATTAAAAAAAAAAAAAAAAAAAAAAAAAAAAAAAAAAAAAAAAAAAAAAAAAAAAAAAAAAAAAAAGAACAGTCTCCTATGGAATAGAGTTGTATCTCAAGGGACTGGGAATAGGATGAACAAAGGATACAAGCAGGATTTTGCAGTTTTTTCAAGCACAAAGGGTTAAACAAGAGGAAAGAGACTGTTTAGAAAAGACCATATAAGAATATGTCAGGATCGGTGAACCTTCTGCTTTCTATCACATGGCCTCTTTTTAGTTCTGGCATTTACCTGCATTAAATTGTGTTAAAGAATGTCTCTGATTGGAAGCAGATTTGTCATGGGTAGAGGCAGAGTTGGGGGTGGTAGGAGACAAGTTTTGGAAGGACACTCCCTTTTACAGAATTGTGTCATCTTAAATGTTGTCTCTGGGGCACTGAAGTAGCAAATTGAAAGGTTTTCCTGTGACAGATGCCCAACCAGTTCTAAGTGGTGCTGCAGGGAACAACTCAGCTACTCGTTGGGGGAGCCTCACTCTGTCTGTGCGTCAGGGTTCTGGCAGTAAAAGACGGAGCATCCATCCAGGTCAAGGAAGGAAAAGGACAGCCAAAGGAAAAGAAGAGCCAGCTTTGACAGGAATAGCAAAGGGAGGGGGAATTTGAGAGAGAGAAAGCTGTCAAGGTCCTGAGAGGAGTTGTTTGGTAAGTGCTGGGGCTATGTGTTGAGGCATGTGGCCAGCGCCAGCCATGGCCAAGCAGGGAGAGAGCTAGGGAATAAACACCTGGCTTGTCCCATCTGCCTTCTCCTGCAGGTAACTCCATTGTTGGCCAAACCTAAGCAGAAGCCAGAGGAGAAGGCTGGCTGTTAACCCAGTCCAATCCACACAGACCAGCCTCCTAGGTACAGGCAGGACAAAGAAGGGCACATAGGTTGGAATATCCAGTGTGGTGAGCCATCCTGCAAAGCATATCACACAAGGCGCTGAGTACCAGCTGCAGCCTCCCTAACAATGCCGTGAGAAGATCCCTTCTATAGCACCCTAAGACCCAATCTTTGCACATCTGCTTGATCACCAAGCCTTGTCCATGGCATCTCCTGGAGTCTCTCAAAACACTTTGTTCACACTATATGCCTAAATCCTCTGGGGATTAATTTATGGTTTTGCTTCTTAAAGCTAAAAGTACTGGATAAAAACTTCACTGGATATTTACAGGACCTTGGAGCAAATGGAGGATTTCTCAGATCAAGACCATGAGGCAAAACCACAGAAGAGAAGAGTGATAGCTTGTACTATATCAAAATGAGAAACTTCCATCTGATAAAACCACCATGAACAAAGGTGAAATGGTACTAAAATAGAAACAAAATAAAATTCAAATAACAAAATAATATTATCCCAACAAGTTTAAGTAAAAAGAGTACTGTCTAAATATATAAAAATCTTATATAGATAAGAGCTGATCCAAATTTGAGAAGAGAAGGGGAGCAAAGAGGGAGATCAAATAAGGAAAAAGCTGTGAAAATAAACAGACTCATAAAGATCTGAAAAAGATTGACGAAAGAGGGAGAACAACTTGATAGCAGCATATGAAGAAATGTCTACTCAATCCAAGAAAGGAAATTTAAACAAGAAATGGTCTCCAACCATTCCACAAAAATTATTTCCAACAAAATCACTGTCAATGTAGGCAAAGGCCATGAAAAGAACCCTCACTGGAATTGCTTCAAGGGGAGTACAAATTTTTATGCACTTTGAAAAAGTAAACTGGTTATCAAGTATTGAGCAACTGTAAATACGCACCCTCCTAGACCCAACGTCTTCACTTGCCGACACCAAGCCGAACACTTTGCTGCTCACAAGGATGAAGTCCAAGCAGGTGGTTGCCACTTAGCATTCACATTTCATCTCTTGCATCACCAGCTGTCATTTATCACTACATCAATAAAAGATCCAGGTTGTATTGCCTCTAAGCTATTCCTGCTCATTTTCCCCTGCTCAGAAAGCCCTTCACCAACTTCTCAGTCTAGCTCACTTTGCTCTCCCTTCTGGAATCAGCTAAATTATGAGGTTATTCCTGATCCCCACCTAGGAAGAACTCATTTCCCTTCTCTGTTTCCAGAGAACCCAGAGCCTATTTATATGGATAATTTACATATTAATTTACATATGTATAGTTTAGATGTTTCATCTTCCACTGTCTTGCTTGTGTGTGCTCCCCCCCCCCCCCCCGTATTCCTTGCAATGGTGGATTTTAACTGGGGCAATTCTGCTCCCTCAGGAACATTTGGCAATATCTAGAAACATTTTTGTCTCTACTACTACGGGCAATAGGTGGTAACAGTATCTAATTCATACTGCCACTAAGACCATCCAGCTCAAATGGGCAGCCCACAATTTAGGAACTGTAGCATCAGAGATGTGCAGGAACCCTATTCACTATATAGCTTCCATCAGCCTGGAGCATAAAAAGAGCCTTCCCAAAAGCCCCATAAAATTATATATTGAAATAAGGTAAAATAGGCCAGCCAGATAACTCAGCTGATCAAAGCCCCTGCTTAGGCATAGTGCAGCGACCAGTGTTTCATCCCTGGCATGTCCTGCCAGCCGAGCCTGGGGTGCACTGAGACAGCAATTGAGATGAGGTGTGGTGGCACGTGCCTGTAATCCCAGTGCTTGGGAGGCTGAAAACAGGAGGATCACTATGAATCTGATTTATGTAGGGAGACCCAGCAGACCTTGTACTAAATACATTAAAAAAAAAAAAAGGGAAAAGGTAAAATGAACTTGTGAAGCCCAAGGTATTCTTTCACACAATAAGCATAATATCTCTACCAGAAGGTGGCAGGAAAATGAGAAGAGATGATATGAAAAAAGCTTGGACTAATATCTGAGACATATAAAGAGCTCAAAAGAAGTCAGAGCCCTCAAATGTAAAGACCCAATCTGAAAATGGCATCTAAAATGAATAGACACGTCTCAGATGAAGAAGTAGAAATGGCAAATAAATATATGACAAAAAGTTTATCACTGGTCATTTGACAGTTGCAAATTAAAACAATAATGAGATTCTATCTCATTCCAGAAAAAATCGCTATTATCTAATAATCAACCAAAAACAAGTGTTGGTAGGGTATGGGGAAAAAGGAACGCTTCTCTGCTACTGGTGCAAGTGCAGACTGGTGCAACCACTGTGGAAATCAGTGTGGAGATTTCTCAAAAAACTAAAACTAGAGATTCCATTCAACCCAGCTATTCTCCTTCTTGGTAACTTCATGAAAGAATTAAAGGATCATATCACAGTCATGTATGTACACCCACATTCATAGCAGCAGTTTGAAATACATTTTAGAGACATTCCAAATGCCCATCAAGTGATGAATGGATAAAGATGTGGGTTTTTACACAATGGAGTAATATTCATCCATCAAGAAATACAAACTTGAGACATTTTTAGGTAAATAGATGTACCTTGAGACCATACTCTTAAGTGAAATAAATCAGACATATGTTTATATACTGTATTGGTTCTCTGATGTAATGAAATCATTATGGTATTGGTATAAGAAATCAAAAGTATAAATAAGGTCCAAAATGTATTTGGTAGATACTGGGAAATGGGAAGAAAATGTTCAAATGAGAAGGACAACAAGAGAGGGAGGTAGGGGGAAAACGAAGAAGGGACAAGAAAAAAAAGGAAAAATCTGGAGGCAAAGCTTTTCAAAATAAGGAGGGAGAGAGGTGTTGGAGGGGAGAATGAGAAAAAAAAGCAGCAGCAAGATGTATCTTGTACAGGTACAAACACTTTATGATGGATGTTATTATATATATTTAATATCACCCAATACAATTTAAAAAAAGAAAAAAAACCACTGCCTAGAACGAAGCTAGTATCTCATTAGTATTAATTCAAACTCACAACAAACTGCATAAATGAAATCACAGGCCCAGAATGGTGTGCACTGAAATGAGTCTCAAAGACATTGTAGTCAAACTCTTTCATTTGGTAGCTGTGAGGGGCCTGCAGATTAGCTCAGTAGTTTAAGCGTCTGCTCATGCAAATGCAGTCAGGCACAGGATACCATGGTTAGATCCCTAGCTCCACATGCCTTACCAGACCAACCCTTAAGGCAGCCAGAACAGGCCAAGAAAAAAAAAAATCCTTCCCATTTGATAGTTGAAGAATCCCTCTATGAAGAGTAATGACCCCCACTCCCCCCCAAAAAAAGGCCGGGGAGATGATTCAGTGGAATAAGCGCTTCCCTGGCAATTGTAAGGGTCTGACTTTAGTCCCTGGGTTCAAAAAAAAAAAAAAAGTAATAATGACTTTGCCAAATTGTTGCCCTTAGACCCAACCTTTCAGTTTAATAGCAAACTATATTTTTAAAGTATACTCAAGAAAGAAACTGTGAGCTGACTCTCCTAAAACAAATAATTATCTCTTTTGGTTTGGCTTCTAAATGCAAGTTGCACTGATATGTACAATTTTTTCTTAAAAATAGTTAGAATATTAACAGAACAATGATTCAATTGAATAATATTACCAGAAATTTGAAGGAGGTTATTTTAAAATTACATTTCTAGCATTTATGAAAATTCAGCAAACGTATTAAAATACAAAGTTAAACAAATAATACATTCCTTCTACTGTAAGAGATAGACTGAATCCAGCATAATTTTTTAAACAGTTTGTCATAAACCACTTAAATATTAACAAGATTCTTGGCATCTATGCTAAAAGTTAACTACATTGTAAGGATTCCATTCTTCTGCCTGTTGAATTGTTAACACATGCAACAAAATCTCTTAGCAAAATACAGCTTAACGGTACCATCTGATCTAAGGTCTCAGATTCTAACATGTTATAGTTTTAATACAAACATACATATAACCAGAATTTAAACAAATTATGGCAAATAAATTAAAACATATATATATATATATATATATATATATATATATATACATATATAGATTTTATTAGGTGTTCCTTATACAGTCATCTGGTATTTTTAAAGAGTGTGCAATCATATAAAAGGAAATATGGCCAGAACTGATTGAAGTAATAAAATCCCCAAACTAAATAACATCTCATAATTCATTGCCCTGCATATATTAGATTTCATTACATCAGTATATAGCTTAGTATAAATTCTCCTGGGAGCCATAAACCTCTAAGGTGTTGTCATCCTGAAAAATGAAGGGGAGGGCGTTGGTGGGGCACAGAAGGAGAAATCTACCCCCCATTCGGCATACCTTCAAAGGCAAAAGTTGTAGTGTGTCGCCACCTGTCGGCAGGACTTCTGTCCTGTCCTAATAAAGGGACTACCTGTTTTCTGCAGTACTCTCACTGGCCCTGTGACTGTATTCATCTCTGACACTACAGTTCCTAAATTGTGGGCTGCCTATCGAGTACTGACCCCTCTACTCTTTATCTACCAGGCTTTAAAGATTTGGTTATGGTAGTTCTTATGTTCACCTAACGTTTTAACTCCAAGTACTTTCAAAGCCACACACAAGATGTCGATTTCTTAAAAAGCATCATCCTGTTTGTGATTTTGGGGTACCTACTATGGCTGTGGGAACTCTGGGCTTTGTCCAGGTGTTACTCTAGTTTTGGGTCTTTACAGCATGTCAGAATTAACACATAGCTGATGTATTCAAAGTGGGTCTTCAAACAACATTAAATTATTATCACAATCTACAGTTCGGATTTTACTGAGATACTAGAATTTTAAAACTGGCAAAGGTGCAGCTAGTGAAGATTTAATTAGCACTTTGGTGCTAAACAACACCAAAAGAATCATACCAGTAGTTAGAGCAGGAGAACTCAGTTCCAGAATGCTATTAATTTCTGGGATCTGGAATTTGGAACAGTGTAGGCACTGGGAGAAGAGAGCGAAGGCTTCAGAGTGCTTTTGCGTCCTGCACCTTGGCCACCAGTAGGCTGTGATGCTATGAAGTGTGCCGCAACAGTGAACCTACAGCTGCTCTCTGATTTGCAGATGAAACTGCAAAGCAGTTAAAAGAAAGAAAAAATACAGCATGGGATACTTCTTAATAAACCTCTCCCTTCAATGAAGGGCTACAAAAAAGCATATTTCAAAGCCTAGACCAATCTCAAGTTTTGAACAAAAGATACCAAACACTTTAAACTATACAAAGCAAATTTACAGGATGTGACAGGCTGATGTCAGGAAACTCTCCCCACCTAAAAAGCAAAGCAAGCAAACAGTAGTCTTGAGAGTCCACCCTAATCAAAGGAGTCCCAGATCCTAGCCCTCCTCTTCCCATCTCAGGTTACTTCATTTACAAATGTCAGTCGCAGGGGGCTGGCCAGGTGGTGCTGGTCCCACCCCAGGAGAGTGCTCCACACTGAGACAGCGATTGAGACTGGGGGTGGTGGCGCATGCCTATAATCCCAGTTCTTGGCAGGCTGAAAACAGGAGAATCACTGAGTCCAATTTGTGTAGTGACACCCTGTAGACCCTCTACTAAATACAAAAAAAACAAACAAAAAAACCAAATGCCAGACATCCAGGGAAACAGATGGACCCAAAATGAGCGTGTCACAAAGGACAAAGAGAACACCCTGGACCCAGGCTACTGCTCAGCTGTTAGACATGAGGATACTAAGTATTTTCCCAAATTACTTCTCTAGTCACATGGACTAACCCTCACACTGGCTGTACTCTGTTTGCCACACATTACACTGAGTTAATTACCCACATCAACCCTGTAGAGTAGGTTTTATCACTGACCCCACTTTTGAGCGGAGTCTGAGGCCCAGATTGCTTATACTGTATCCCTAAATTACATAGCACATTAACATATCAAGGCATGTGGTCTGATCCAGATTCAGCTCTGAATTTCTCTCCTGTTCTGTCTCAGGGTGACAGGTGCCTGCTTCAGACACTCCCAAGGTGAATGCCGGAATAAGAGTTCCGAGAACACAAAGCCTCCCTCTTTCCATAGAAAGCACATTGCCAATGGCTTAACAAGTTTTCTGTCTCCCAGTGAACCAAATACTATTTCTACTGGTTTATTCTCTGTAAAAAGCACAGTAATTATTAACAAAAGCCACTGATTTGGCATATTATGACTTTAAAAGCTTTTACATACTTTTGTCTTATGGAGGATGAAGGATGCAAGCCATATAAAAAGGCAGTTTGGCATTCAGAGGAACTCACCAGCCTGTCCTGTTGTCCTGCCACAATGGCCACAAGCAGGAGCATAGCCTTGAGGTCCCTGCAGAAATTGACCTGGCCCAGCTGTCTGACCTCATCTTTTAGCACTGGCTTTAGTCTGTTAGCAGCACCTGATTATTAATGAGTTGGGCTGGACATAGCAGTGCGCACCTGTAATCACTGCTGTAAAGGCTGAGGCAGAACTTTAAATTCAATGCCAGCCTGCGCAACCAACAGAGCACCTGTCTAAAAATAAAAGGACTGGGAATATAACTTAGCTGAGAATGCAGCTCTCTAGTCTGGAACCTAGTGAGTATCTTGTGCCACACACAAACACACACATGCAATTTTGTTAAAGAACTGCTTTTTCTATGAGCAAGACCATTACCAAATAAGGACCTAATGCATTTGAGTAATTTTCTGGATAGGTGATTCAGAACACAGTCCAAGTATCAGAGCTCTTAGGCAGTCTAATAAAGCTAATATTTTAGCAAAACTTTTAAAGATACTATTTATTACCATGTTGCAAAATTCAAATATAATTATCTGTCAAGTATCTTTTTTTGTGGAACAATGCTAAATACACCTGCAACTTTTGATTATGAATTTTAAATGCGTAGCTTGTTTCTCATCATGTCACTGTGTGCTGTAAGACCCCAATCACACTGCCAGCACACACAGCATCTCCTGTGAATACAGTATCAGACAGATCCTCCAGGTACTGGACTGCCTGCTGTGGTTCACTCAGTCCAACATCTCACACTTCAGAGGGTAGGAATCTGGGCACCACTGGAGAGCTCCAATTTCTATTGTAACAACTAGCTTATAATCTGGAAACTTTTGACTAATATCTAAAACCTGGAATATACTTTACAACAATGGCTTCCCTTTGTACTACGGTCTACCTTCCTAATGTCTACCTTGTTTCCTAGCACAAGAACACACACACACACATGCATCTATACAACTCATACATACCTATCCTGGGTGCAGTAGCTGAAGGGGTTCAGTACTGACAAACCAGAAAGTGAATCCTCCCCTCTTACACTGATTTGCTTATGAAACCAAGCCAGTTGTGAGTGTTCTATTTACCTCAAGAAAAATCACTGATACTCATTTTTTGCCACTACCCCCTCCCTGCAAGTCTGGCCCATTGCAGTTTCCAAAACCCTGCTAGCTACAAAGACAACCTATCGGTGATCACTCCGTTTCAGTACGAGGACCAGCTGCCAACCCAGTGAGGAAAAGATTAAAGTGCTCTCTGTCATCTCTAAGCAGCAGTTAAACAGACTAAAATTATATCAGAAGTTTGGGAAGAACTGTGACAGATGAAATGAGTTCAATAGTGTCTGGATAAGATTTAGAATTTTAAAAAACAACAATGAATACAACAGGCATTTATTTAAGTTATGGTATCTGCAGAAGAGATAATTTCTGAACTGTATGTTTCAGGGTTAACCAAGTTCATAAAAATATTTTGAAGATAGCTGCATCCACAGACTTCAACTACATGATTACTTCTTTGCCCATTCTTCTCTTTCTTTTCTTTCCCGAATAACCTCTTTGAGATATGGCTCAAGG
>PVKA01014259.1:0-52865 GCA_004027165.1 Ctenomys sociabilis
AACAATAAATGCTAGCAAAAGTGTGAGAGAAAGGCCTATTTATACACTGCAGGTAGAAATGTAAACCAGTACAATTACTATGGAAATCACTACAAAGCTTCCTCAAAAAACTAAAGATCAAACTACATATAACATAGCTAAAGTACACATCTTTACAGACCTGCAGGAATTGAAATTCCTGCAGAGACACCTACATGTCCTGTTCACTAGGATGCAATTCACAAAAAAATTATGGAAGCATTCTAGGTGCCCATCAATGGACAAATGGATAAGGACCATGTCATCTATTTTGAAATACTATATAACCATAAAGAAGATTGGTATTGGTTCATTTGCAGGACAACTGATAAAACTAGGAATCATCACCTTAAGTGAAATAAGCCAGACTCAAAAAGAGAAGCATCACATCTTTTCTCTCATATTGGGAATTTCAGAGGAGGGAAAAAAGGTGACACAACAGTAGAAGGAAGACAATTAGCAAAAAGGAAGAAGATGGGGGTAGGGAGAGGGGAAGGAAGAGAAACGGCAGTAGTACATGTGCATGTATAAATGTGTATAATAAATCCGTTTTGTATAATTAGTATTAACATTCTAAAATTACAAGTAATTTTAAAGATTTAATTTATTGTAAATTTTTAATTATTTACTGTTTTTGGCTGGCTCAGACTTCCGAAAGGGCAAGTATGGTGTGACATATGGAGCTGGGGATAACCTGCCATCCCAAAAGCCTGACTGGGTTTGCCCGGGCAGGCACTTAAACAACTGAGCTAACTGGCAAGCCCCTTATTTATCCAAATTCAATTTAATTTTAAAACTGACTAGCACATTCATCTGCACATGTTTAAATATATTTGAAAGTATTTGAATATGTAAATTTACTTTTTCCATTACAAATTCTATGAAATGCAAATACATATTAAGTGCTTTTTTCCGTGAAAATTTAGCGTCCAAATAAAGATGTTGTTAGCCACTTCCAGATAATAAGTACTATTTGAAGCACGCCTGCTAATTCAGGTGGCATCGGTTCCCAAACTTCAATCATACTAGGAAGCTACAGCGATTAATCAGTGCTTAGACAGGAACAGGCATGTGGATCAATGAGGTAGGACAGAGGAAGCAGAAACAACCCCAGACACATAGAGCTATTTGATCTTTGACCCAAAAAAAGCCAAAAACATACACTGGAGGACAAACAGCCTCTTTAATAAATGATCCTGGAAAAATTGGGTGTCATGTGCAGAGAACTTACATATGGCCAATAAGTACATGGCAAAATGTTCATTATCACTGGCAAACCCAGAGATACTAACGAAAGCTACACGGAGATAGCATCTCACTCCCAAAAGAATGGCTATCAGTAAAAACTCTAAACACAACAAATGCTAGGAGGATATACAGAAAAAGGAACTCTTCTAAATTGTTGATGGAAATATAAACTAGTTATACCACTATAAAAATCAATAAGGAGATTCCTCACAAACTAATAGTAGAAATTCTGTTTATCCCAGCTCTCCTCTTTCTCCTAGATATCTTCTGAAAAGATTACAATCATCAATGTAAGTACAGGGATACTTGCATTGTCATGTTTATAGCAGCAGTACTTACAGTAGCTATGTCTTGGAATCAGTGTGTACGTCCATCCACAGATAAGGAAAATATGGTAGTCACACATAATAGAGTAATACTGTATGATAAAGAAAGATAAACTTGAGCCATCCATATGAGGCAGTCATAGTTAAATGACGCAGTTTAAGAATATAATGTTAATGAAATAACTCAGACAAACATGACACAAATGGGAAGTAGAAAGAACTTCAAATGCTTCCCCCAAATTCCACATTCCATTGTTTTATTTTTTTTTTTTTTGAAAGGTCTACAGGGTCCATTGTGTTAAAACTATTTCTTTTTTTAGCTGAATAAATTTTATTTGAATAAAAATTTGAAAGCAAAAAAATTATAAAAACCATTTGTATCAAATAACAATGATATCAAAAACATAAGTCTTTATAGGAAGTCACAAGGTGGCGTCACTTTTCAGGTTTAATGTTCTTTTGGGAACTGGATTCTGAAATGTGTTTCTGGAAGGTTAAATTTTAACTGTGTAAACATGTTTTTTTAAATTTTATTGAAGTACAAATATCAATGAGATAGTTTTAAGACACCTTAACAGGACGGATTCAATAAATTAATACATTGCAAACTGTTTTCATAATGTTTTGGTATCGTACAAGATGCATGCATGATATTATACTTACAGACATTATCGCAGATGTCTCTTATCAGTAAATTAAGAGAGTGTAGCTGTTTATGTATCTTATTTTTTATACCTGAATTACATCAAAGATTCAATAATTAATACTTTCTACCTTGTTATTTTCCTAGTGGTTGGTTGTCCATAGTACTAGAAGCCAACATAATATCCTGTCTAACCACCATTAATGCAAATCTTGCCTCTCACAGAATTATGTAGAAGCACAGCGTTATCTATCCCACCTGTACTGTCCATACACACACATCATGATTCTTCCTTTCTATACCCCTTCCTTTGTCTACACCTGTCAAAGATGGGCAATCCATTGTCATTCAACCAATTTAGATGCCTGAACTCGGCAACACAATCCAACACAGTCCAGCATTCCACAAGAATAGTGAGTTATCTGAAGAAGTTGTCGACCATAGCCATTTACAGCTCAAATTATTATTATGGCCCCACATTGTATACCTCATTTTTATACTTTTCTACTGGGTGGTTAAGACCTAGATAGAGCAAGACCTATATACCAACACATGTAGTTTTTGTTTCTAATGAGGTCAGTGAAGTCCCCTCAGGGCTTATCTTGTAATCCTGTACCTTACTCTGCAGATCTTTGTCTGTGTCATCCATGTGGATGAATCATGGCCAATGCTTGACCAGTCTGCTCTCTGTGAGAGCCTGAGAGAAAGTTTTCTCTCCATGTGACTCTCCCCAGGCACACTATAGAACTTCGATGTCTTTCTTCTGTGGCTTCATAATCTCCTTGTTCAGAAAGTTTTGGTTTCATGATATTACAGTACAGGTTCTCCCATGTCCTGATTCCTCGCTGACCCTGAAAGGCCAGGGTCAAAATGTTGGCTGGCCTTGTGGCTCTTCTAGTTCTCCAGTTTTGATCTGTGATCTTAGGTTGTTAACCATCCAGAAGAAAAGCTGGTTCAATATACTATATATGCTAATTTGTTTTATTTATACTAACAGTTTATTTCAGTTTGTTGAAAAGAAATTTTGTACTGTTAGCTACTTTTATTCTTCTTTGTGAGAATGTTTTTGGTACATTTATTTTGTTTGTTTGTTTATGACAGGTTTCACCTTGAACTCACTATGTGGCTCAGGCTGGTCTTAAACTTGTGGAGATCCTATTGTCTTAGCTTCTAAAGTGCTAGGATCACAGGTATGTACCACCATGCCTGGCCTAGTTTATGTCCTCTATTGAGTAACTACCTTGAAAATAAGGTTACTGTATTATTTGATCCTGAATTTTTTTGTAAAATAAAAATATAAAATATAAAAAGCACATCTGCTAAACAGTAAAGATTCAAAAATAATTAAAACCATAATAATTAAATATCAAATGGAATTTTAAATTTCTTCTTTAAAAAGTAAAACAATACAGGTAAGTGAACAAATATTCTGCAAAGGATGAATCATAAATTTTGTAATCTTGGATTAAACAACAGAATATGTATCATAAGATCAGGAAATCAGCTGGATTTTTAATATCCTTATGTGCCATTATTCTATTGGACATGAGTTCAACATGCAACTAAGGAAGTCCCAATGATATAGAAGTCAATTTCAAAACTTCTAAATATTTTGAAACACGCTACAAGGAGTGTAGAGAGGCTGTTGATTATGGAAGAGTGCAGGAATGCTGATTAGAATAGACGAAAGGGAATGTGTTCAGGCTAAAATGGAACAAAAACCAAAGGTAAAAAACAGTGAATTTTGTCCTGCTCAGCTTCCACTCTTGCCCTGCAGATCCTCCATAATGACCCTTTTAAGTTACATTACATTGCTCCTGCTGAAGGAGCATCACTCTTTTCCACTGCATTGGGAATAAAATCCACTCATTAATACCCGACAAATTTCTTCCATAATATTTATAGCACTCTGTGATCATTTTTTTGTTGCCATCATTTTTACTTCACATTCTGAATCATGCTGAGTCATTCTTCCAAAAAAATGCAGTGAATACAACAATGCATCCAATGAATCCATTAACATCGCTATTGAGGCAGACCAATGAGAACATGCTTTAATAGTTACATGATTTCTTTTCCATCTCAAACCTTTTACTAGAATTTAACTATGTGATAAGGACTGCTAGACACACATGATATTGTTCTTAATTAGAAACTTTCCTGAAAATGACAATGCCCAGGGGTCAAGTTCAACCTTTCTGACACTACCACATTTTGACTTTCAAAAGAGATTCAGTCTCCAGTATTAAAAAAAAAAAAGATTTTTTTTTAAGGTAGTTGAATGTAAACAGTGCCCAGGATGGAAAATTTGGGTGTCCCTACATACTGAGTGTCTTTTCTATGTGATGCTGATACTGTCTGAAGAATAAACATGGAAAGGTGATAAACAGATCATTTTGTGGATAGTAAAGAGACTAATAACAGTATTTCTTGAGTTCAGGGTCCCCCTATTCTGCTCCTTATTACTATTAGGGGTTCCCCTAAAAAAAACATAACCTCTTTCTTTCAAATCCTTAGGTTTGTTTTTTTTTTTCAGAAATAAAGTGGAACTAATACAGCAGCACACATTTCTCAGGGCTGTTTCAGAAATCAGACAACCAAATCAATGTGGAAAGCACTTGGCAAACTTCCTTTGCACTGCATGTCGTAAGTTGTCCTAATTATTTCACTGGAAACCTACCTTTGCCTCAGCATAATTTATGATTTTTATCTTTGCTTGAAATGCAAATATTATGGCAAGCTATATAAATGGAAAGAGTTAATCACCACATAATGGGGTCCATTCATGTGATAAGGACTGTCATGTTGGCGCAGTTGTCGATCCTTATGCCTGGTCTCAATGCCAATCAAACTTCTATATATGTGGCTCTATGTGGGGGGGTATGGGTGCTTCATAAAGTATGGTCTATACCACTCATTCCCCTTTCCCAAAGTAAAACAAGCTCCAAGGTAGTTGTTTATTCTGGGGAGACTTAATCATCTATACTTTACCTCTGAGAGTATGAAAATGACCAAAATTATGTTGCATATTTAGGATTTGCATCTCATCTTATTTGCATCCTCTCAAAAGCCAGTTTTTCAGTCTTAAAATATTTTCATATATTTAATAAATATAAATATCAGGTCATCACGTACACTACTCAGATCTCAATAGAAAACAGCACTTGTGAAGGTTTCATTTCCCTCTATTATGGCTTTGATTCTAGCATGAATTGTGTCAAGTCTTTGTTTATCTTTTTCTTCTGATATTAAATTAATAAGGATTATGATCAGAGATACTATCCTTAGTTCATCACAATATGAGCTGTAAAAATTTATCCATATTTTTAAAGCTTATTATATGATAAAATGTTAATTATAAGCTAGAGTCAAACTCTAAGGTCTACTTTTTTCACATCTGTACATAAATCAACTTAAATACCTGTAGAATTTATTGCATTTAGCTGAAATTTTATTTTCTTATGGGAATTTTTTATCAGTATACCATTTTGCTTTTACTGGAATCAAGAAAGTGAGAAAATGTACAAATCCAGGAAATTGCAACATGGGGCTACCAAGCCATGGCTGTGCAACCATTCCAATAAAAATATGAAGTTAATGGCTTTAAGGGAAAAAAAACAGTCTAAAAATAGAGGAAGCAGGGAACTAGAGGAAGGCAACATAGCACAGAAGATGCCTTTTCATCCATGAGGGCGAAAAAGGAATCTATTACTCTGGGAATAGTAATAAAAATGACAAATAAAACATAGTTGAAACATGAAACTAAGTCAAATGTGACATGATTTTGAGCAGATAGTAGTCTGCATAGCAGGTGACTACATACTTATAGTTTTAACATGTGAAACTAAAAGGAAATCTTCCAGGCTTGAGGTATGGAAAAAGGAGGCTACATGCTTTCACTTGGCAACTTTGAAAGGCAAAACCACACTTGATAGCTGATGGAATCAAATTTAAATAAATTTTATAAATTTACACATATATTTTTGAGATATAATTATGTTGAGAGGAAGTGGGGGAAATGTAAATATAGCATAGCAATAGACAATGCAGAAGTTAGCAGCAGATTAAGAAATGTTTAGATAAAGAAGACTTCTAAAGACAATGGCAGTTAACCATGAAGTGAAATGCAGTTTTAAATGTTTACTTCTGGGAAATTGGACTGAGATGGAATAGATCAGGAGAAGTTTTTTTGTTTGTTTGTTTGTTTTTTGTTCTCTAGTAGGTCTCTCTATACTATTTAACTTTAAGATATCTCCAGCAGTGCTGTGTCCTATGTCTCCCAGCTTCTCAAGAAGATATAGTCACCTGGATGTCTCACAGCTTATCCCTAAAATTGCCATATTCCCTTCACCATCAGGTATTGCCTCTTACTACATTCCTTTCATATTTCTGTAATTCATTCATTCATTCAAAAACTAAACACCCAGGTTGAGCCAGGTAGTAAAGAGTGAAAGTATAATGAAGAACAACGTGGATATGGTTCGTTTGTTCATGACGTCAGTATTTTAGTAAATCATAAAGCAATGACACACAAACTGACTGAAAAAATTATTTCAAGGCCCTTCCAGACAGCTCAGCAGACTAAAATGCCTGCTTCGCCAGAGCGCAGTGGCTGGATTCAATCACCAACGTGCTGTACCTGCCCTGTTCCCATGGCTTGCTGAGAGGGCAATTGAGACTGGGAATGGTGGAGATCAACTGTAATCCCAGCTCTTGTGAAGCTAAAAACAGGAGAATCTACGAATCTGTTCTACTTAGTGAGACCCTGTACACCCTGAAGACCCTGCCCTAAATCCATAAAAAAAAAAATTCAAATTATCATAAAGCCTGTAAGAGAAATAAGAGGCTAAATGGAAGAAAAATTGAGAGTTCACCTTTACCAGGATGTGGAAGATGTACAGGCTGAGAACTAGAGAAGGCGCCAGCCGTGCTTAATGAAGATTGTCATACTTGGCTACTCAGTATCCGTTGAATATTTTTTATATTTGAAAGATTTCTTATTTCATAAGAAAAAATGTATGCTCAACTACTCAGCAGTACTGAAGAACAATACAGCATTGCTCAAAGTCTATTACAATTAAGAAAAGAAGCCGGGGTGGGGGGGGAGATAGCTCAGTAGAATGAGCACTTACCTGGCAAGTGCAAGGGCCTGAGTTCAATCCCAGGTTCCACAAAAAAATTAAAAAAGAAAAAAAGCCAGTCTCAACAGATCATATACTGTATTATTTAATTTATATGAAACATCCAGAAAAGGAAAATCTTCAAAGAAAAAAAAAAATGACATTTCAGGTTGCCTCTGCCACTAGGAGGGTATGAATAAGGAAAAGAGAGAATAGAGGATGATTACTGGTAACAACAGAAACTATCTCAAGGATGAGGAAAACATTCTAAAATTAGATTGAAGCATTGTTTGAACAACTGCTTGAATATATTAAATCTCCAACATCGGTGTGATCATAACTCATAAATATAAAGAGGTTTTTAAAAGATCACCATTGGCTTAAAGAATATAGGTTAGGAGTTGTGAAGAAGTAATTTCCTGGGAACAGGACAATGGTAATCATGTCCTGATATTATACTTACAGGCATTATTACAGCAGATATCTCTAATCAGTGAATTAAGAGGGTCAGCTATATACCTATCTTATTTCTCTACAGGTGATTTATATCACAGATTCAACAATGAACACCCTCTACCTTGTTATCTCCCCGGTGTCTGTCCATATTACTAGAAGGCAACATAACATCTTGTCCACCCACTGTTAGCACAAATCTTGCCTCTCATAGAATTATGCAGAAGCACACAATATTTATCCTAACTGTACTGTTTATATACACACATCATGATTCTTCCTTTGTATCCCTTTTTTTTTTTTTTTTTTGTCTAGACCTGTCAAAGAAGGGCACTCCATTGTCATTCAACCAATTTAGGTGCCTGAACTCAGTGACACAATCCAACACAGTCCAGCATTCCACAATAATAGTGAGTTATCTGAAGAAGTTGTTGACTGCAGCCATTTGCATCTCAATTTATTATTATGGCCCCATGTTATATACCTCATTTTTATACTTTTCTGCTGGATGGTTAAGACCAAGATAGATCAAGACCAAAAGATGTAGCCTTATACCAAAAGATGTAGCTTTTGTTTCAGTGAAATCCCCTCAGGGTTTATCTTGTAATCCTGTACCTTACTCTGTAGATCCTTTTTCTGTGTCATCCATGTGGATGAGTCACTGCCAATGCTTGACCAGTTTGCTCTGTGAGAGCCTGAGAGAAAGTTTTCTCTCCATGTGACTCTCCCCAGGCACACTATAGATCATCAGTCTCTTTCCTCTCTGGCCATACTGACTTTCATGGTCATTATTTATTGAGTCTTCATGATACTCATTCTTAATGTGATAAAATGTAATTTCAGGGGGTTTGTTTTGTTTTGATCTATTTTCTTTCTTGAGCCTTAAATATTTATTACATTTCTTTTTTGATATAATTTATCTCACTGTAGGCTCATTTTTTTCCATTTTTATTAATACATGGTATAATACATGTTTCATTCTTCTGGAACGTGTTGTGTACCTTAAGACATATTACATACATTTACCAATTCAGGGATTTTTCTAAATATGTATTTCTCTAATAAGAAAAGATTCTGAACTATTTTTCATGTACTTAGTGACCCACTAAGAAGTGTCTATTCCTTTCAGTTGCCTACATTTACTCAGTCTTTCATTTGGGGGTATCTAACCTTTTTAGTTCTTTATATGTTCTAGATATTAACCCTCTGTCTCTTAAGTAGCTAGCAAAATTGTATTGCCATTCTGTAGGATGTCTTTTCATTCTGTTGATTGTTTCCTTTGCTGTGAAGAACATTTTTAATAATTACCTTTGTTGATCCTTGGTATTAATTATTATTTGGCATTTTGCTAAGACAGCACTTGCACGTATCTATCTCTTCAAGAGTCCTACCTCATGGATTTATCAGTATATTCATTGTTTCTGTGTTTATGTCTAGGTCTTTGATCCATTTTCATTTGATTTTACCACAAAGTTAGAAATAATGATCTAGACTCACTCATTTGCATACAGATAACCAGTTTTTCATCACCATTTGTTAAACAGGCTGTCTTTACTCTGGTGTGAATTCTCACCCCCTTTATCAAAACTCAAATGGCTGAATGTGCCTGAGGTTTTTTTTCTGCAGCCTCTATTATATTTCATTGGTCAGTGTGCCTTTTGCTGTGCCAACACCATGCTGTTTCTATTACTGTAGCTTTGAAGCATAACTTGAAACATGGGATGATAATGATTTCTGCTTTGGTCTTTTTGCTTCAAAATATTTTTGTCAAACCAGAATGGATCTCTTCTGGTTTCTCATAAATATTAGGAATTTTTTTTTAGTTCTGAGAAGAATGCTGCTATCCCTCTTGCTAATAATTTTGACAATATCAATTCTTCATATCCAGGAACATAAAATATCTTTCCATTTTTTTAAATTTCTTCTTCAATATTTATTTTCTGAATACTACAGTTTTCATTTTAGAGAATGTTCACTTCCCTAGTTAGGTCAATCACTTGGTGTCCAAATTTAGTTTTAAGCTGTCATGAATCAGATTGGTTTCCTAATTTGTTATTCAGTGTATTCATTATTGCTATATAAGAATACTATTAATTATTGTGTGTTGATTTGTATCGTGCCACTTTGATGAATATGTTTCAGAGTCATCTGATGGAGTTTTAAGGTCTTCTACGTAAAAGCTTCTATAAGTTTGCCTTCTACAGTTTGCCTTCTTCCTTTCCTATCAATGTCCCTTTTATTTCCCTTTCTTTCTCAGTTGCTATGCTAGAGTTTCAAGTAACAGGAGACTGAGAGCAGAAGCCCTTGTTTTGTTCCTATTTTAGAAATGGTTTCAGATTTTTTTTTCCACTGAGTATGATGTTGGGAGTGGCTCTTATTAGTTTGAAATACAATCCTATATTTTTATGATTCACAAGGGGAACAGGTTTAATATAAAATATCTGTGTAAAAATACAGGGGACTCAGGAGGTAGGTTTACAGGATTTGAATTGGAAGGGTACCCAGTGACTATTTGTGAGACAGACAAAAATCCAAAATGCCCATCTATGAGATCAGAAAAAAGAATTAAAAATGCCTCTCTGTTGCCAATGAGCTGGAGGGTCTAGCAGCAGTCTAGAGGGGAAGATGTGGAGCTCACTGCAGACCCACAGGTGGGAGTCTGTGGCAGAAGTGGAGAAGCCTGTATTGGAACCCTGGAGAACCCTCACAGGAAGCTTAAAGGAACTGGAGGACCAACATCCAAAGACAATGGCAAAGGGCAGACCTCTTCCAAAGAAACAGTAAATGCTTTCTTCTTTGCTTTTTTATTCCATTCAGGCTGCAGGTGTGTTTGTTGATACTACCCACATCCAGGGTTAGGTCTCTGCATCAGTCATCCCCAAACATAGTAGAGCTTTACTAATCTACTAGGTGGTTCTTACTTGAGACAAGTTGACATCACAATTCACAATCTCAGTCCTTCAACACCTATCTTCATCAGGGCTGTTCCCATGAATACATGTTGGATTTTTGTCAGAGACTTTTCCTTATTGAGAGAATCATGTGATTTTTCCCCCTTAGTTCTACTTATCCAGTACAAGATGACATAATCATACTGTATAATGTTATTAATGATTAGTTGCAATATATTGTTGAGGATTTTAATTTCATTAAAGAAATCGGCCTGTAGTTTCATTTAGCTTAGTTTTGTTTTGTTTTGGTTGTGTCCTTTTCAGTTAGGCATTAGGGTAATTCAGTTTTCAGAAAAATTAGTTTGGTGGTTTTCCTTCCCTTTAGGTTTAATAGAAGATTTTAAGAAGTATTGATGTTCAGTCTTCCTTAAAGTTCTTGTAAAACTCAAAAGTGAGTTGAGATCAGTTGATCTGGTCCTCAGCTTTTCTTACTTAGTAGGGCTTTCATTACAGCCCCTATTTTATTGCCCATTGTTGGTCTATTCATGATGTATATCTTCTTGGATCAATAATTTATGTTTACCCATTTCTTCTAGACTCTCAAACTTATTGGAATATAAGTTTTCAAAATAGTTTCTTACATGAGTCTTTTCCTTTTCTTTCCTTTTTTTTTTTTTTTTTTTTTTTTTTTTTTTTTTTTTTTTTTTTTTTTTTTTTTTTTTTTTTTTGCTAAGTTTGGCTAGGGATTCATAAGTCTTGTTTATCCTTTCTTTTTTAAATATATTTGATATAGTGTCTCATTATACAGCTCAGACTCCTAGTGATTCTCCTGTTTTCAACCTCCCCAGTGCTGCTATTACAGGAGTGCATCACCATGCCCAGTCTCAGTGGCTGGCTCACAATGTCCAGGGGTGGGGCTGGCACTGCCTGCGGTAGCGGGAATTGAAGTCCAGTCCCTGTGTTTGCCTAAGCAGGCCTTTAGTCCACTGAGCTATCTCACAGGCCCAATCTTATTTATTCATACAAAGAAGAAACTCATTGTCCCTTTGCTTTGTCCTTTCTCTTAATTTCATTAATTTCTGCTCTGATTTTTTTTTTCCTTTTACAAGTATGGGAATTAGATTTCTCTTGTATATAGTATAACCTCTTTTACATGGAATTCTAAAATAGGTAAAACACTCTATATTAACAGAAAGCAGGTCAGTGGTTATCTGAGGCAGAAAGGAGAAATGATTACAAAGGGGCACAGGAAAATATTTTTCAGAGTTCTGTATTTATATGTTGCCATAAGTGCAATTGATTGATTAATCTATCATCAGTCTATGTGAGTCTGTGTGTATACAATCCTTAAAAACCATACTATATAATTAAAATGGTTGCCTTTTTCATTACATAAAAATGAAAAATCACTAAATTTAGTAAACAGAATAAATGAAATGATTACTTCAAAAGTCCGTTTAAGGGCTGGGGAGATAGACTGGTGGCCTAAGTACCTGCCTGGCAAGCATAAGGTTCTGGGTTTAGGTTCTGGTTTTTATCCAGGTACCACATGCCGAGCCAACCCAGGACTCCAGACTCACCATGCTGGCCACTGAAACTGGGTGTGGTGACACACGCCTGTAATCCTAGCACTGGAAGATCGCCATGAGTTCAGGTTATGTAATAAGATTCTGTACCAAATAAATAAAGATTTTTTTAAGTTTAGTTAAATAAGAATTTTCTTTGCTTAAACTCTCAATTGCTCAATAAGGAGCAAAACAAAAACACAAAGTATAAACCACTAATCACATAATTCTCATTATTTTATTCTCTTAAAATAAAGATAATTTGTGAATCATGTTTGATTTCATTTAAATCAAAAACTGCTTATTCAACATTACAAACATATTATTCATCACATTTCTCTCTTGAATAGTTAATTTATATCATACAAGTCACTACTATAGACTCATGAGAACAAAATATTTTCACTTTTTCCCAAGGTAAAGAAGAAAGTATGAATCCTACAAGGAAACTCTCATGGCAGGCTGCTCCTTTTCATCCAAGTTAGGAAACAATATTATTCTTCTGCTGTCTTCAGATTTAAAAAGACTTCCCTCGTTTTCCATCCGTTTTGTGTTTCACAGGCCTCTAACGCTGTCCTTCTATTTCTTAGATTGCCATCAGGAAAACAATAGCAAGACAACATCTGGGTGATCTGGGACCTGCTGTTCTCTAAATCCAACATAAATTTCCTGTCCCCTTGCATAGGACACAGATAGTAATATACTAGCTGAACATGCCTCCCACCTACAGCTATTCACACCTTGGTTATGCAGTGGGAAGATGGCCCCCTCACTAAAATCAAAGTTGATGACAATTCTCTCTGTCAGCATGTCTGTATTATCCAGTCCAAAGCCTACAATAGGTGTCTAAGAAACTGTCAGCAAAAAACAAATTTTAAATCTGTAGGTGACTGAGCTGTATCTGAATTAATATCAAAATGAATTAAGTAGGGGCCAGGGAGATGGCTCAGTAGAATAAGTGCTTCCTGGCAAGCACGAGGGCCTGAGTTCAATCCCTGGTTCTGACCAAAAAAAAAAGAGAATTAAGTCCATTTTTGGTACAACCTGACCTAACTTTGGGGCTTTCATTGTATCATTGCTAGGAAAACAATTTGTGAGTGTTCCATAATCACTGTTATTTTCCTGTCTAGAAACAATCACTGAACTTACTTAGACTTCTTTGATTGCTTCGCCCAGGTCATGCATAGTCCTGATTTGTGCACATGCCATATGAGTGTTTACTTGATCCTTTAACATTTCTAAATGTAGTAAGTTTTTTCTAAATGGAAAACACAGGAGAAAGTCCTTCTACTGACATACATAGTAAACTATGTATTATCTCTTCTTCAACTCAATTTAAAATTGTCAAAACAAACTTTATCACTAAATTTGAGGCTTATTTGGTTGGGTTTTGGGGGACTTTTTGCATATTGTAGTGCAGGGTCCACAGACTCTCACTATACAGATCATACTGGTAGTGATCCTCCTGTTTTCAGCCTCCCAAGTCTTGGGATTACAAGTGCATGACACCACACCCAGTCTCAGTGAACATCTCAGGTCACCACAGGGGCAGGGCCAGCATGGCACTCCAGGGATTGAACCCCGATCACTTCGACTGCCTAAGCAGGCACTTTAGTCCGCTAAGCTATCTGGCTAGCACTGTTTGCTTGGTTTTTGATGTTTTATTTTCATTTGTTCAAGAAAACACACAACTTTGTAATACAGCAATAACAGTAGACAACTAAATGTTAACAATCATCTTACTCAGAAGTATGATTGTTCAGATAGTCTTGTACTTACATTTTTATGGTTTGTATGCAAATGTAGCTTAAGTTTTAAAATCTTGATTGCTTCTTTAAACACTGCATCTCTGCAAAATAACATACTCTGGTTTTAACACGTCTCCATCCCTGTCAGTAGCTTCAAGTTTATATCAACATAAACTTTCAGAGCCACTTCTGGTTATGATACTACATATTCCCTGTAATGGTTGCTAAATCAATGTCAAGTTTTCTCTCATTCTTAATTAATTCTGTCAGTGAACCACTGTAAGCATCCTATTGTAGCACTGATTAAGATCGTTGTTTGAGCTATTTCAAAAAGTGTTTTGAGACTCACAGAGTATAACTGAAAGAGTACCCTAGCATGACACATTTCATAAGTCTAGAGTCTTTGTTAATCATAAGTTCCAAAAAAGATTACTTCCTCCTTTCAAAACACTGATTTTAAAGAAATCTCACTCAGCTTTAGACATATATAATTTAACTACTGCTACCCAACTATTCAGCAGAGGATAAAACAAGCAAAAGCGACATCATCACCGTTGCCCTACCTAGAGGACACGTCCACAACTGACACGCCTTGGCTTTCTGGCTTCAACATCATCTGATTTCCAGCCCCGGAATGGCTTGACACACAAATAGCTTCCCAATGGCAGTAACAGAAAAAAATTCACCCATTACTCCAGCCAGGACATTTTTCCTTTTTCCATCCCCAAATAACTACAAAGAATTCTGGCTTATAGCCAATATGTTGAGGTGTTTTCAAATTCTGGATGCGTGTAACAGATACGTTTGCCTCATGAAAGTAAATTTTAAAACCAGATCAAACATTTGTGAATAATTTAATCCACATCTGTTTGTCCTTCACAGTACCCTCAATAACGCCCTCACCCAAGATGCTGCTTGACGATCCCTAACAGGAAAACAAAGCCTCTCTCCTCTGGATACTTTGGTGAGTGCTGTGGCATGCGGCTGCCTTTCTGTCATACACTCCAGAGGTAAACTGAACCTTCAGTTTGCCAGTGCTTTAGTCCAGGGGGCACTCACACAGCACAGTCTGATTTTTAGTAGACAAATGATTGCCTTCCTGAAGAAGATAAGGAGACTACAGATCACAAGGCATATGTTCAATATCTTTTTAAAAAGTAGTGCCCCATGAGTCAAAAAGCAAACTTTTCAAATATTTCAATAAATGTATCCTTTATACAGAATGGCAGCTTACCCGTGTCATGTGACACTGAAGACTTTACAGAATTTCTAGGGTCCGCATCTTAGGAATGCGTACATATAACTGATGACACTAATTGCTGGCTAAGTGGAACTAAAATAAATAAAAATATTATTGTGCTATGGAGTTTATGGAATTTTTAATCCAAAATTGCTTTCAGCAAATGCTTATTGAGGACCCAGAAATGCCTGGCTTTTGCAACTAAGACTATAGATTGTGGTGATGCAAGGATGCCACAAATAAGTACTTTGCCATGGTATTTCTGCATACCATTGCATTAACAGAAATTGTCTGACTATCATTGCCTCAGAGACTTAGCTACTTGACTAAAATACTTTAAATTTCCTTAATATATAATATAATATATATATATATATATATATATATATATATATATATATATATATATCTTGCTGCCACCTTGTGGTAAATGTCTGAATGTATACAACCATTTCCTTTTTTAAATGGTAAATTTCCACCTAAAAGTAATTAGCAATATTCTTCATGTTCCCAATAATATCCATTTTAAGCCAAATTACTCCTTTTGTCTCTAAACTAAACCGAGTGTGTAACCACTCGGTTACAGCGAACCACATTTCCAAACAATGACTTAGCTATCTATGTTTTTAAAGGATTCTAAATTTTATTTTAATGCACAAAATAAATTGTAAAATGAGATAAAACAGGATCTTGAATCTATGCATGCAAAGACAAATTTAAAAGGATTGAGGCCATTCTTCACATAGCTTGAAGGAAAAAATAGTTGTTTCAATATAATAAAAGTGTAAGGCTGGCAAGACAGCCCAGTAGCCTAAGTACCTGCTGAGGCAAATGCAGAGAATAGGGTTTGATCTCAGCACCACATGCCTCCCCGGCCTCAGAGCCTGGGCATGGTAGTGCACCCCTGCAATCACAGAGCTATGAAGACTGAGATGGGAGGATCACTACAAGTCAGAGCTGCATAGTGAAACCTTGTACAAAATACACACAATTTTTTAAAATCCTTAACTTTGTTTAGATGCCAAGGGTGAGGATTCCCACTGTGAGCTTGTAAAGTTTTTGGCAAAGTAGCAAAATGGGTGGAAGTAAAAGCAAATCAGACACCAGGGCCAGATACCAAAGTTCTCTAGGAGATAGCTTTTCCCCACCTGGTATTAACCCCAAACTAGCAGCTTCCTAACATCAGTGAACTTTTTTTAGAAATTCAAAGTCTCCTAGCTCATTCCAGGTCTGTGAATCAGAATATCTCCATTTTAACAAGATTTCCAGGTGATTTGTATGCAAAGTACAGTTTAGAAGCATTATTCTGTCCCGTATGCTCAAATCAAGATGCTGCTTAGATTAACTGAACCTATTAGTTCTAAAGACCTAACAGATGTGGTCAATAAACCTCAGGCACCTGAAGACTGTTTCAGGGTACGGTCATTATACTAAATTGATCAGACTTTTTATAATTCTCTACCCACTTATACAGAGAACTTGTAGAATAAGTAAAAAGACAAAGAATTCCTGTAAAAGCCTTGTCAGAAATCTTAATCTCTGCTATCATAAGTAAAGTATCACCTAAGGCAAAATAAAAGCATATGGTTTTACATTTTATTTATTGTTTTGTTGTTGTTGTTATTGTTGTTGTTTGCAGAACCTGGGATTGAACTCAGGCCCTTGCACTTGCCAGGAATGTGCTTATTCCACTGAGCCATTTCCCCAGCCCCTGGTTTTTTTTTTTTAAAGAGAGAGCTTTTCAATGTGCAGACAGTGGAAAAATGAAAACCTATAATATTATCAGGTCCTGTCTGCTGTAGCAAGACAAAAGTTGAATGTCTTCTTCAACTGTTGAGTATTCATTCATTGCTTCAAGCACATTCCTTGCATACAAGTGCCAGGGACTTTCAAAGACATAACTGGTTTAGGACTATCTCTGAGTTACCCCAGCTGTGTTAGTCACAGTTCTCCAGAGAAACAGATCCAATCCATCCTTATGCTACGTCTCGTATCTCGATGTCCTCCCAGAGCTTAGTGTACTCACAAGGCGGACTCTGGGGAGCTGAATGGGCCATGGGAGTGTGGTGTCCATCACTGGATTCACCCACTCATGAGTTTATAGCTGGGTGTGACCTTGGGGGTGAAACCTGATGGCAGAGGTTGGTCAGGTGGGTGTGGCCCAGCAGGGCGTGCATATGTCCCTCCTTTTCTCTTAATCCCATTCTTCTCTACCTATCACATCATCAGCTGTTTCTCCTCAGCCAGGCCATAGTGCCTTGGAACAGCTGACTGCAGGCTGAAGTATCTGCAAACTGTGAGCCAGAATAAGCCTGTCCTCCTTCAACTTGTCAGTGTCAGGTACCCTGTCCCAACAATGACAAAGCAACTGAGACACCCTATAAATACGTATACATTCTTGTAAATCACATATATTGCTAGAAACGTGTGTGTGTGTGCATGTGTGAGTGGGTGCGGAGGCAGACAGATTGATAAGGGACTGACTCATGTGATGATGAGGGCTGAGGAGAGTTTTGGTCTGCTACCTACAAGCTGGCAATCCAGAAATGCCAGAAAAGCTGACAGCATGACTACCATTGGGAAGGACTGAGCACATTGTCACAGGAAAGTGACAATGTAAGTACTAGTTCAAGAGCAGGAGGCCAGTGTCCCAACTCAAGCAATATGGCAGAGTAAATTCTTCCTTCCTCTGGTTTTGGCTGCTACTGAAGACCTCAGTCCAGGGGATGATGTTATGCAATTTTGGAGAAAGCAATCTACTTTACTCAATCTGTGGGTACAAGTGCTAATGTTTTTCAAAACACCCTCACACACACTCAGAAATATTTAGTCAAATGTTTGGACATGTTGTGGTCTAGTTAATTTGAAACATAAAATTAGCCATCATACCAGCTTCAGGTGAGCAAGTCATTCTAAGTCTCTCAGGACTGCTAACCTTTGTAAAATGAAGAAATGTAGGGTAGATCTTTTGTAAGGGGAACTTAATGATTAAACATTTTAGATTTTTGGATAAAATTGCAATTCAATTTTAATGGAAATTACAGAGCCCTTTTATTCTTTGTGATGTATACTTTTAAATTTTTTTTTAATGTATTTGGTTGTTACACGGTCTCATTATGCAGTGACTCATAGTGACCCTCCTGCTTTCAGTCTCCCCAGCACTGGGATTACAGGTGTGCACCACTATGCCTGGACCCTAGCTGGCTCAGTCAGTCCTGAGGGTGGAGCTGGCATGGCATGCGGTGTCTGGGATCCAGCAGTGGTCCCTGCATTTGCCTAAGCTTGCCTAATAGTCACTTCAGTCCACTGAGCTATCTAGCCAGACCCTGTGATATACATTTTATTATGTTTAAATTTTACAATAAGTATCTGTTTCAGTAAACAGAAAATCTCGAACCTGGTAAGAAAATATATGAACATATCAATCATATCCCAAAGAAACTATATTATTTCAAAAGGAAGTCACAAACCTCCCCCAAGAAAATAATCATTAACTAAGTGAGTAAATAAGTAAGTAAAAGAGAAATGTATTATAAAAAGCACCATTAAGCAGACAGAGGAGAGCAAACCTAGCAGGTTTGGGAATAGATACTACAAGTGATTCCTGACTTACATTAAAATTTTTTTAATTTCTTATCTTTTTAATTAATAAAAATATATTTATAGTATACTAAGGGAGGTTTTGATACAATGTGAATTATCCAAATCAACTAGTAATATATATATATATATATATATATATATATATATATATCCTTATATATTTAGCATTTTTGTCATATGAATATATGAAATATATTGTCTTATCAATTTTAAAAGCCACACTATACTGCTATTAACTATAGCTACCATGTGTACAATAGAACTTTCAATTTAGTCCCCAAATTTAATTAAGGTTTTGTTCTATTCTTTGCTATTGAGTTCAAGTTTTCAGATTTGTAATATGAGAAAAACAGGACAGTATTGTCTTTTCAATATGACTTATTTCACTTAAAATGATGTCCTACAAGTCAGCCATGTTTTTGTAACTAATATTTTCTTCTTTTTAAAGTCCAAATGTTCTATTCTGTGTACATCTACATTTTCACTATACGCTTGTGTTAGTGGAGGCTCAGCCTAATTCCTTATCTTGCTTGTGATGAAAAGGGCTGTAATGAACATGGGATTACAGATGTCTCTCCAACAAAGTGACTTCATCCCCCTTGGATATATGCAAGCACTGGGATTCCTAGACAACAACACGCATTTTTATAAAAACTCATTCTGTTTCCATAATAACTTTATTAATTCACATTTCAACCAACAGTGTGCAAGTGTTTCATTTTGGCCACATGGTCACCAACACTTACCTTTCATCTTTGTGACAGCAACCCTTTATGAGGTGCGAGTGATGTCTCATTACAGCTTTACTTTTTTTTCCTTATGATTAGTGAAGTTGGCATTTTTTTCACATATTTATTGTCCATTTGTGTGTTTTATTTTGAGAAATGCCAAGTGAGGTCCTTTGTTTTTTTTTTTTTTTAATCAGACTATTTATTGATAAGAGTTGTTTGAACTTTTATATATTTTAGATGTAAATCCTTGTTAGATGGATGATTTGCAGATACTTTGCCCATTCTCTGGGTGGTGTCTTCACTTCATTAATGTTTCCTTTGCAATGTAGAAACAGTTTGATCAATTCTTTTCTTTCCTTTTTTATAAACTGATTTAGACATTTTTTTTCTTTTTCTGGAACCAGGGATTGAACTCTGGCCATTGTGCTTGCCAGGCAAGCGCTTATACTACTGAGCCATCTCCCTGGCCCCTCAATTCTTCTCTGTTTTCTCTTTCGCTGCTTCTCTTTTCAGATCACAGCCAATAATTCATTGCCCACACCACAGTTACAGAGATGTACCCTTTGTGTTCTGCTAGTAGTTTGGGGTTGTCAGATCTTGTCCTTAGGTCTTTAGTTCATTTAGTACGTTTTTATGCACAGTGTGAGATATTAAAAAATAATTTCATTCATATGCATTTGGATGTCTAGCTGTCAAACCATTACTGCAGAAACCACACTTCCTCCATTCATTGTGTTTTTCACACCTTTGTTGCATGTTAGTTGACAGGTGCATGGATTTATTTCTAGGCTATTTTTTTCTTTTTCTTCTTTTTAATTTATTTTTTCTTTTTGTTTTATTGAAGTACAAATATCAATGAGATAGTTTTAAGATACCTTGACAAGATGGATTTGATAAATTAATATGTTGCAAACTGTTTTCATAATGTTTTGCTATCATGGAAGGTGCATACATGGTATTATACTTACAGATATTATTATACCGTATGTCTCTTATCAGTAAATCAAGAGAGTGTAGCTGTTTACGTATCTTATTTTTTATACCTGAATTACATCAAAGATTCAATAATTAATACTTTCTACCTTGTTATTTTCCTAGTGGTTGTCTGTAGTACTAGAAGCCCACATAATATCCTGTCCAACCACCATTAGTGCAAATCTTGCCTCTCATAGAATTATGTAGAAGCACGGTGTTATCTGTCCCGACTGTACTGTCCATACACACACATCATGATTCTTCCTTTGCATACCCCTTCCTTTGTCTACACGTGTCAAAGATGGGCACTCCATTATCATTCAACTAACTTAGGTGCTTGAACTTGACAACACAATCCAACACAGTCCAGCATTCCACAACAATAGTGAGTTATCTGAAGAAGTTGTCGACCATAGCCATTTACAGCTCAACTTAATATTATGGCTCCATGATATATACTTCATTTTTATACTTTTATGTTGGATGGTTAAGACCTAGATAGGCTATTTTTTTCTGCATTTTAGCGAAGGGTCTACAGGGTGTTCAGGGTCTTACTACTAGATCTGACTCATAGTGATTCTCTTGTTTACAACGTCTCAAGTGCTGAGATTACATGAGCTCACCACCACACCCAGTCTCAATTGTCATCTCAGTGCATCCTGGGGATGGGGCCTGCACAGCAGGCCAAGGAATAGGATGCCCAGCCCCTCAGCCTGCTTCCAGGTACTTTAATCCACTGAGCTATTTTGCCAGCCTCATATTCCCGTTCCATCACCAAAAATCTACTTCCCTGGTTCTAGTATCATATCTTTATTTTCCTCTTTAAATTATTTGTTTCGGAATTCTCATATGAGAAAAACAATGAGATATATAATCTTTTCAGTCTGATTTATTTTACTTAACATTAAAGTCTTGAGATCTACCCAGTTACCAGTAAGTGCTAACATTATCCTTTTTATGGCACAGTAACATTTCTTTGGGTACATATGTGTCACAATTTTGTTATCCACTCATCTGTTGATAAGCATATAGTCTATTTCCACAGTTTGGCTATTAAGAATTACATGATTTCAATCCCCTGGATTGCAGTGCCGGCCCCACCTCTGGCACGTGCTGAGATGGTAATTGAGACTGGGCACTGTGGTGAGCACCTATAATCCCAGCTCTTGGGAGGCTTTAAATAGGCGGATCAGTATGAGTCTGATTTAGTAGTGAGACCCTGAACTCCCTGTAGACCTTTCCCTAAAATACCAAAAAAAAAAAAAAAAAAAGAAAAAGAAAACCTACGTGGTTATAAACAAAGCCATGTATGTATTATCCTAACATGGTGATTTTACCTCTTTGGGGAAGATACCCAGGAGAGGTAAAAGTGGGTCAAATAGAATTTCAAATTTAAGTTTTTAATGAATTTCTATGCTGGTTTCCACAATCACTATAATTTGTTTACATTCCCACTAATGGTGTAAAAGGTTTTTTGTCTCATGAGTCCTTGGTGGTGTATTTCCTTCAGAAGTAAAGTATAAAGTCAGTGTTGTGAGTGGGAGACAGCTGCCATTTTTAACAAAACAAGATATAATCTCAGTGAGGTTTTGATCTGCATTTCCATAATGACCAAAATTGCTGAACAGTTTTTCATGTACTTATAGGCCATTTGTTTTTCTTCTTTTGAAATTTGTATATTTAAAAAAAATGAGGGCTGGGGAGATAGCTCAGCAGTCTAAGCTTCTGCCTGACAAACTCAAAGACCCAGGGGTACCACGTGCCATGTCTGTCCAACAGGGAGCCAAACACTGAAACTAGGCATGGTAGCACATGCCTCTAATCTCAGCCCTGGGGAGGCTGAGACAAAAGGGTCAGTATGAGTCCAAACTACACAGCAAGACCCTGTACCAAATAAATATTTTTTTTAATTCCAGATTGAATAAATACAATCTCAAATTATTCCTATCTACTTTTACTTAATAAGGCTGATGGGAGAAAGAAGAGGAAATTAGGAATTTTATATCCTCAGAAAGAAGGTTGGACTAATTACTCCCTTGTGATTATAGGAGATAAATGCTAAACCCCATAGAAAGTATCACTCTTCTCTGCACTTTTGCTAATTGAGGATATTTTTAGTGTAGAAAGATAGTTACTTTAGAAAGATAGTTGTCTTTTCCTTTCACAAATTCATTTTCCCCTCCAAAACCATACCATACCATAATATAACATATTTCTATTATAATGTAACATAATATCATATATTTAATACTATAATATATCAAGTGCATTTTTAACTAGGACTTAAATTTAAATTTAGTATTAATTTAGCATACACTGATCTTTCAACTTGGCTTCAGCTTTTACCTTGGCAAGACAAGCATCAGGTGTATGGCTCATAAAATTTGTTTTCTTCTTTATTACAAGATAAATTTTTTTTAAAATGAGATGAATTTTGTTTAGTAAGATTTACCCAAAAACATAATTTTAAATTGTCTTCTATCTAAAAAGAGAGTAAGAATTTGCTCTTTAAGTTTTCACAAAACAAAATCATTGACCAGTGGGGGCAAGTACAAGAATAATTTATATCCAAAAACTTTTTACTGAAGAATAAAATACAAATCAGCCTGTATTAATTTAGTTACTTACTTCTGTATATTTATCAAATTCATTTAAAAGTACTTGATTTTTGTTCTAATTGGCCTATGTAGACACAATTAATACCTGCTTTATTACAAACTATGTTCTTTCTTCCCTATCCCTTGATTTTCAATGGGAATTTTCAAGGAGAAAAATGAAAATACCTAACATTTCTGCTGAATTTCTCCTCCTGGTACCTTGAGATGTTTCTGTATACCACCTCATTAATCCTAGCTTTTACTTCAGGTGAAAAATGGAAAAACATCACTATGTGCATTCATGGCCATGTACTCAAGCACAGCCAACTTACCTTGACAAAGTCTTAGAAGCCAGTTTGAACAACATCCCAGCCTCCTGTCCCGAACACCTCATATTCCATCTTCTGCTCGGCCTTCTGAGACAAGCTGTCTTGCATTCAACTTTTGCTTTTACCTTGTCCTTGTGCTTTTTCTGGTAGTATACTGATAGATATCTGAGTTGGAAGTGATTTTTTTTAATTTTGAACTGAGTTTTGTCATCTTCCCTAGCCCCAAAAGATTTTTTGCAATAATGCTCTCTCTCTCTGTGTCCATCAATAATTCAAAAGGGTATTCTGTTTTCTGTTATATTCAACTTATTTTTATGAAAAAACAGCATGGAGTCCAGCCATTTGAGCTGTCTCATGATTTTTGGTTGTCTTATTATATAGCTATTTCTCAAATAGCTACTACTTGCCTAGAGTTAATGCAGACATTGAATTTCCCATGATGAAAGAAGAAAATATCCTCAACTTTTAACTCTGTTAAATGACAGAGACTAGAAGGTTATCTGTAGCATACTGGGAAAGGAGTTGAGTAAGTGGGAAGTAAAAAGGCCAGAGCATAAAAGATTTCTATAATGAATCAAAAATTTTCTATTTGATTATTATTTATAAGCAAAAAATTAATAAATTTTTATTTCCCTTTCAGCTTACAGTGCTAACTCTTAATTAAACCACTATCACTATTTTCCTGATAATCTAATAAGGGCATAAATTTATTGCACTGCTCCATAGTACTGCATAGAGTAAAAATGACCCCTGAACTATGAGTCACTATAAGATAACTATGAAGAATTTATGTAGGCCACATATTTCTTATTTCCCTATATGGAGTAACTCTTATAAATGGCAAGTACTTGCAAGGATCTTAGAAACTCTGACTTTGGTACTGCTGCAAAGGCAATTTGTACTGTGGGGCTTCAGACTTCGAGACCAGACAGTGTCCTTACCCTCTAAGCTACTGAACTGTTACAACTCCTGCAGAAAAAATAGACCTATGCTGCCTGTAGTATCTGTCTTACTGCTCTTTTTGAGTATCAAACTACCCTTTTATAGTTTGATTTAAAAGCTCTAAGATCATCATCTGATGTGTGCTAAAAGGACTGATATAGGTTGACCAAAGCTTTTTGTGCAAGAGGATAATGTAAAAGCTCTTCAAAATGAGTTGGGTTTTGAAGCAGACAATGCAGTAAGAATCCAAAAGACTCAAGAGAGGGGTTAAGATGTATGGTTAACTAAAGATAAGAAGTACTAGAAGCATACAGTTCAGGTTGGCCTTATGATAGTAAAACCTATATTAGAGTAGTAGTAATAGAAAAATAATGCAGCAAAGAGGACCAATCTAAGGGAGGTCTTAAAAATAATCCTAATAACACAAAATCATATAAGCAGAAAAAAAACTGAAAAGGAATTATAATATTTCTAAGCAGAGAAATAAACATGATGGAGGAATCACTGAAAAGGAAAAAAGAGTAAAAGGAAGAGCTCCTCATGAGTAATGCTTTTCTGTTATTTTCTTGAGAGAATGGCAGAGGCATAAACTACAGTTATAGTACAGACCACTGTATTGGTAGGACCACTTGGTGACAGAAGGAGCCATCTTTGCACATGGGAGCAAAACATGAGGGTAGATGCAGTATTCCAGACACTGCACATAGAGGAAAGGCTTGAAGACGTAATACTGGAAGGCTATTTAGAATTCAGGGGTACAAGGAGGAATGATTAGAAAAAGCAAAAGATGGAAGTAGAAACGACAACTAATATATTTGAAAAATGAAGGACAGAGTTTAAAGCAATGGCAGTACAAAGCACAGAGGTAGAAGAGGATACCTAGAAACCAGCTGATATAGACGTATGAAGAGAAAGACCTATACTGTAGAAAAGAACCAATGTGTGGAGGAGTTTGAAGGCCATGGGAGAAGAAAAATTGAAGCCACATATGCAGATCACTCATTCTCCAGTTATTAGGCAGGAACTGGAGAGACAAAGAAAGACAATGATAGCTAGCACAAGATAGGACAAACGTCACTTTAACATATAGCAAAATAATAAAACTGAGTCATAGAATTATTAAAAATGAGTTGGTTTCTTACTAATCAATCGGCTAATTAGAAAAGCTTTATTAATGAATACTGTGAATTGGGCAGCACCTTTGGTGCTAAAAATCCAAGAATGTAATATTATCACCTCCCCCAGGCAGCTCACAGCTGGACAGGAAGACAGGCTGCATATACATGAGTGAGATGCCATAGGTTGTATATGAAAGATGCAACCCAGACACAGGTTGAGATAAGGCTTTGCGTGGCAGATGATAGCACAGTTCAATTGGTAAAGAAGGATTGGATTTGGATAGACAAAGTAGAAAATTAGGCTACCAAGTAAAGAACTATAGAGTATTTAAAAAATGAGGATGTGAAAAACCTAGCAATATTTCAAATAAAAACAGCAATAGTTTGTGTGTTGATGCATAAGATAGAATCAGGAGAGCCAAAACCAATAAGGCTCTAAAACAACAGTTAAAGACAAGACAAAAGGCAGGACAAGTCTAACAGTAAAGCTTGATTTTTGTTCTAAAAGCATTGGGGATTCATTGAAGGAGTTAGAGCAGAGAAATAATATGGCTTTCAAAAATATTTAAGAAATATTCCTATTGCTACTACAGTAAACTGCCTTAAACTTAGTGGTTTAAAACAATAAAAATATATTACCTCACCATTCTGAGGGATAGAAATCTGAAATGCATCTTACTTGGTTAAAATCAAAGTGACAGCATGAGTGTATTCTTTTCTGAAGTCTTGGGAGAATTCCTGCTGTCCTCACCTTTTCTAGTTTCTTGGGATTCTGCACATTCCTAAACTCATGCTATCCTTCCATTTGTAAAGCTATAGCTGGATGGTTGAGTCTGTCTCACACAGCACCACCTGACTCTGACTCCTTGGCCCCCTTCTTCCCATTTAAGGGTCCTTGTGATCACACACGGCATGCCCCTCATACACATCTTAGTTTCCCATCTCAAAATCTTTACCTTAATTATATCTGAAAATCTCTTTTACTGTAGAAAACAACAACATTTTCACAAGTTCAAACATCAGAATGCGCTCATTCATGAGAGACCTGTCACAAGCTACCTTGTTTGAGATTGTCTTACACTCTTAAATACCTGCTTAACAAAAAGTGACTGGATTCTCCAATCTGTAAGGAAAAGGTAAATAGTACCCAAGTACTATAATAAAAATAAATTTAATCTTATTAACTTCCAGGAGGTCCAAAGGTACACTTTGAAAATGAGTGTACTATACTTTAAAGGCTGAGATTCTGTATTTTATATAATTTACCTATGTAATTCACAGAATTACTGAAGTGAAATGAAATATATTATTACTATCTCCTTCAAGAATATTTTTGCTTTAATATAAAGCTATTATTTTAGATATGCAATTGTTTTTCATCATTAGCTGTTTACACTGAAAAAATATAATCATAAATTCCATTACAGAAATATTTTATTTACAGCATATCAGTAAAAAGTCATTCCTTAATTATATGTAAATGTATTTGAATATAGCTCAATGCATTTCAAAATAACTTGTAGATAAAGGCTATAGAAACTATACAATTCAAAAACTAAGATTTAACAATGTTGTATTTTTTTTAAATAGTGAAGTCACATTTATCCTTAAGAGAATTTTTTGGGTCACTGATAATGTAGGCAAAATTTAGAATAAGGGGGAAAAAAATGTATGAAATGGAAGATCTTGGGGGACCACCACTCAGGGCCCTCCTGTCTACCTCTTGGACAGGAGCTTTCCTTTCCCCCAATAAATATAATCTCTGCTTGTTCCTAAAATTCATTCTTCAGTTTTAGAAAACACAAAACTCATTTCAGGTACCTCTCAGGTCGGGAGTTTCAGTTTCCCCTATATCATCTGGAGGTCATCTACTGAGATAGTTTGCTCCCTATATCACTTTGAAGTTACCACCAATATCATTGGATGGAAGTATGAGTTTGCTATTCTTTCATAGATTCTATATTAGGACTTGCTTAGGTAACCATTTTTTTTATTCTTCAAATGTTAATATGCCTTTGCTCATTGCTCATAATTGTTCATGTTTTGCCTCATACAGGTTAGGCTCATAGTTTTGTTAAAATTTATTATAATTGCTTATGTTTCATCTTTTATACGGTTTTTTTTTTATGTTGGTCAAAATGTTGATACATCTAAGTTCAAATATGTAAATGTTACAAGGTTATGATATTTCTCTAGCGGGACATTTTATGACTGTTTTTGATTTGTATGTGTTGCATTTGAACTAGTTGCTAACTGTACTAATATTCCTTGCTTGACTTATACAATAGCACTAGAGAAAGTAATGTTAGTAAGCCTCCTAGTGGATTTTACATAAAGTTCTGTAAAATAGAACTTAAACCTAAGTCAGACTTAGAAAATACACATGCCTAAATATGAAACATGGACTCCTTTTTCCAACTAAATGACATTAGGTCATAAACAGTTCTTAAAGATTTGGAGGACAGGTTTCACTGGGGTAGACTGTCTCTGACCCCCCTACATGCTAAAGGAAATGTGAGGCCTGTTCTGTTTCAGTTTTCTTTCTTTGACCTTACTTCTCATTTTTCTACCTCTTTGTACTTTGCTTTTAAGAGGCATGTAAAATTAGGAAAACTATAAACTGTTCCAACTAAATAAAGCCCTTAGAAAATGAGCTTATGTGAACACTGAAGAAAGGAAAGTCATTTTAGAAAAGGGGCACATACCCCATCTCTGGGTCAGATGAAACAAAGAGGACTATGCCTGTCCAGAAGACATATATAAAAGCATGTCCTGGCTTAGTGTTCTGGGCAGGTCTCCTTTAGGAGTGTCTAAACCTGAGACACGATGGAAAGAAGCAACTTCTGGGTGACACCCAGAAGCAGCACACTTACAGGACCAAAACACAACCAATGTGAGGGAGGGTTTCACCCTTTTTCTCCTAGATCTAATTATTTAGGTGCATAAGAGATAAGTAATGAACTATAAAACATTTACTGTAAAATGCTATGTAATCTTACTCAGGCTTTTAACTATCCCTTTTCAAACTTGGACAAACAGTGGTTACTCTGCCAGCTAGTAAATGCTCCTAGATCAGCTGCCACTCTTTGAAGCAGAGGACAAGTTTCCCAGCCATTCTTTGATGAATCCCCACTGAATCCAATGGCTGATGGAACGTTGACCAGATAAGATAGCTAGATTCCCTTCTGGAGACTGAGCCCTGGTTGTGTGGGCCAATAGAAACTGAGAACACCTCTGAGGTCATGCCCAGGGCTACTCTCTGGTGCATAACTAAAGGTGCTTGATGGAAACTGGCTGTTAACCACTGAAAGATCTCCATTTACCTATTGTATTTTTTTTTTCTTTCTGCTAGTAAACTAGGAATTCTACATGAGCTTTTCAGTAGAACCATTTAATGAGTCATTCCTTCAGAAATTAGCCTGAGGCAGCTTGCAACAGTTTACATTCTACAGCAGCTATCAGGGGAATTATTTATACCTGTACTTTACATGTCAACTAAGAGTAAGAAAGATTTTTGTTAACTTTAAAGTAATATGCTTTACCAGCATGTAAAATGTGATTGCTGGGGGCTGGCCAAATAGCTCAAGGATTAAAGCAACTGCTTAAACAGATGCAGAAGTGCCCGGCTAGCTCAGTCGGTAGAGCGCGAGACTCTTAAACAGATGCAGGACCTCGAAGTTTGATCCTAGGTGTGCCCCTGGAGTGCAATGAGACTAGGCATGGTGACAACATGCCTGTAATTCCGGTACTTGTGAGGCTGTAAATAAGAGGACCACTATGCAGTGAGACCCTGGAGACCCAGTAAACGCTGTCCTAAAACACAAAAAAATAAAATGTGATTGCTAGATGATAAATATGTTTGACCTTTTGCTCCAAAGATTTAATATAGCCTAGTCCTTCTAGGAAAGGCTTCCCTGGTGACTAGGTGGAAGAACACAAATGTCTTGGAGATTTCCTTGCCCTAAGGCCCAGGGCTAAGTTCTTCCAGTCAATTTTCTCTTTTGTCTACCTCCAAAGGTGATCTCTTTTGCAGTACACCAGGGAAAGTGCTCTGCTTCCAACACACCTTTTTATACAATGGTTATGCTTCCTCTGTAAACATTATTGTCACCAAACCAATTGTAACATATTTAGAAATATTCAATAAGAGCAAGTGCACAGTTCACATAGTTTGTGAGATTCTTGGGAGACAAAAATCGAGGGTACATAGGCTGGTCAGATCCTGTCTCCCCTCTCTCCAAGAGCATCCACCTGCTCTGAGGTGGTCTACTCAGGGAATGCCTTAAGGGAAAATCAATTAGAGGTAAGGTAGGGACATCCAGAACTCTCTGTTTTTGCATTCCAGATTATGGGAATTTCACAGTCCAAGTCTTTTACTCTTTTAGAGTGCATGATTATGCACTAGAAGATGTTTGATCCATACACAGTGAAAAAGAGCTGTTTAGTATTCTATACATGTGCATAGCTTGTGTACCCCCTGAAGCCAAAATGGAATGCAGAGGAAAGTATCAATTATAACACTTACTTTACAGCTAGAACAATAATTTAGAAAGGAAAATTGCAAAAATATCTTATGTTCAGATTTTGTTTACATTAAGAAGGTCATTGTTATCTAGTTCTGAAATGTAGGTGTGAGTGACAGGAGAACTAGGCAGCTCAGGTGCCTAAGGCATTCATTATCCTGGAGCCTAAAACTGCTTCTCCCTAACCTTAGCAGCCTAAGGACAAGACAGTGTTGATCACAGCCTCACCCACCATTAATGAAAGTAAGGTTTCCCCAATTTGCCTTTCTAAAGGTGGGTTTCTAAAACAGCTGCAATCCAGGACTCTACAAGGCTACACTCATCCTTAGCTGAATTAGGCAAGCTCCTCAAGATGATATTCTTTAAAGAATTAAATAGGCGATTTAGAATTTGCAGCATTCATGTGCCTTTTTCTATGTGACCTAAAACAGATAAAGTCAGATCTTAGAAAATCTTTAGACAATCCTGACAGAGGCCTGTCAGGGTTATGAACCAGATTAGAAGGTTATAATGTTAATTTTAAACAAAACTATGACTTCTAATGAAAGACAGGCAGCATTACAAGCTTCTATTGCATTTGGGCATAAATATACTGTTTATTTTAAATAGCCAAGAGACAAACAGCCAGCGGAACTACCTGATCCCCCTAGAGCCCAAGAAGTTCCTATCCAAGACCCCTGCTGGCCTAATAAACAGCCAGGAAGGAAACTAAAAAGCATTTTGTAGTGTGTATTCTTGAAAGTCTAAAAACAAAAACTAAAACCAAGCCTTCTAGTTATTTTAAATTTTAGCTATTTACCAGGAGAAAGGTGAACACCTAATGATTTCTTAGATTGTTTAATAGAGAGACACATTGCTCTTACAGAAAAATTCACTACTCAGTCTGCTCCACATATTTGAAAAGAACTATAAAAAGTAGATTTTGTTCTATATAACTCACTTGATATTTTAGTAAAAACTGCTTCCTTAGTGTCCTTTAATCGGAACTGGGAGAAAAAACTGGGAGAGAAAACAAAGACATCAAAAATGGCTGTTGTGGCCTCAAAACAGACCCTAAGTCTGATTCTCTGGGCTCCAAGAAGAACCTCAACGATGATGAGGTTCATCTGCTACTGCTGTCAGAGGCCAGGCCACCATAAGAGGGTCTGTCTTAAGAGGCCCCCCAAGCCATGCCCTGACTGCCAAAGCAGCCAATAGAAGTGAGACTGCCCTCTGAGGTGGAGGTCCCAGAGCTCAGACTCAGCTTCCAAGATGGTCCAGTAGGACTGAAGGGCACTAGGCCTGCCTCCTCCCTCTGGCCAGACTGTTATCTCTACCTGTCATTTTCATGGAGGAGCCATGACTAATCATGACTAGAGAAAAATCCAGCTATTGCTGGACATTGGCACAGGTCTCTTGTCTTTCTCCAACCCTGATCTTCCTTCTAGTCATTGTACCTCAATAGAAACAGACTTTAGAAGATATCTTTCTTTAGCTGTAACTGAGATACTGCAATATATATTCAGATTGCTTACTAATCAAAATGATGCTCCAGACTTATTTTTCTACAAATGTAATATATATCATTGTTCATGTATTTCACTAGTTAAAACAGATCCCCAAGAATGGATAAAATTCTGTCAGAATAAAAACATTCTAAAATCCACAAGGCCAGAAAACATTTTGGCCCTAGCCTTTCAAGGTCAGCAAAGACTCAGGACATTGGAGAATTTGTACTGCAACATTATGAAACTCAGTTGAGCTCCAAATTTTCTGAACAAGGAGATTATGGAGGCACAGAGGAAAGAGATCGAAGTTCTATAGTGTGCCTGGGGAGAGTCACATGGAGAGAAAACTTTCTCTCAGGCTCTCACAGAGAGCAAACTGGTCAAACATTGGCCGTGACTCATCCACATGGATGACACAGACAAAGGATCTACAGAATAAGATACAGGACTACAAGATAAACTCTGAGGGGACTTCACTGACCTCATCAGAAACATAAAGTACATGTGTTGGTATGTAGGTCTTGCTTTATATAGGTCTTAACCACCCAGCAGAAAAGTATAAAAATGAAGTATACACAACAGGGCCATAATAGTAAGTTGAGCTATAAATGGCTATGGTCGACAACTTCTTCAGATAACTCACTATTGTGGAATGCTGGACTGTGTTGGATTGTGTTGTCAAGTTCAGGCACCTAAATTAGCTGAATGACAATGGAGTGCCCATCTTTGACAGGTGTAGACAAAGGAAGGGGTATAGAAAGGAAGAATCATGATGTGTGTGTATGGACAGTACAGTCAGGACAGATAACACCATGCGTCTACATAATTCTATGAGAGACAAGATTTGCACTAATGGTGGTTGGACAGGGTATTGTGTCGGCTTCTAGTACTATGGACAACCACTAGGAAAATAACAAGGTAGAAAGTATTAATTATTGAATCTTTGATGTAATTCAGGTATAAAAAATAAGATATGCAAACAGCTACACTCTTAATTTACTGATAGCAGGCATACGCTATAATAATGTCTGTAAGTATGATATCATGTATGCACCTTCTATGATACCAAAACATTATGAAAACAGTTTGCAACATATTAATTTATCAAATCCATCTTGTCAAGGTATCTTAAAATTGTCTCATTAATATTTGTACTTCAATAAAACAAAAATAAAAATAAATTAAGAAAAAAAATAAAATAAAAATGTTCGAAAAACATTGACAATACAGTGTCCAATAGCTTTAGGCCCATAGAGCCAAGCCTTGTATTTTTTACATAAAACTCAGCCAAAGAGTTAAAATGAGAAATCCCTCGGCAGTGCCCCTTGCTTACAATGGAGGCCATATCCAAAACACTGAATGGCACATTGGTATAAAGTGCCATATATTTCATGATAAGTGTTTAAATTAGCCTGGTTAATTTCTGATGTAACTCAGGTTTTCCATGCTGATAGCAAATACAAGTGTGACCTCTCTTAACTAAAGCTAGAGGAACTTATAGCAAAGTATCAGACTCCATAAATAAAGGGATCTAAAGCCAGCTGGGTTACAATTGTTATTCCTTCAAGTTTATAAACTTACCTGTTATCTCAAATGCTCATGTTTCAATTACCCACACGTTCTAGTTTCTCAAAAAAAAAAAAAAATTGTTACTCCTAGAAGATACCAAAACCCAGATAATCATACAGATAAAACTTATAGCTAATGTACTAGATTACTTTCAGATTACTTTTACTGGGATCCACCAGATTTTGTCTATAGAGACACATTAAGGCCTTAACTAACTGTCCATCTCATATAGTCCAGATGAGCTGAGCCTTCTCAGCTTTCCTGCCCCATTACAAGAGAAGCTATCTTTGTGTAGGGCTGCCTACAGATGGCCTTAAAACCAAAAAGTTGTATCTTGCTTAGTGGGCCCCAAATATCTAACACAAGCTGCAGAAGTTAGAAGAGTTTGCAGGAATGAATTGGTCTCCATTGAGGCGTTTCATAGTAAAAGGGATACAGAATGGAATTATACATGGAAAATGAGAACAGTGATACTAACAGCCTATAGAAATGAAGGCCAGTCAGAAAATGGAGAAAAAATTATTTCCCTGGAACCAGGCAAACAGAAGGAACATTTCAAGAAAATATGTCCAAAGCTGTTAGAAAGGAAAAAAGGAAAGTGTTCATGATAGAGTAAGAGGAAGTTTCAGACTGAGGTGTTCATAGATTTTCAGGCTCAGGGAAACCCATGTTAACTGCCAATACAAGGAGAAAGCTTATTAAACTTTTAATAGATGCTCATGCAGATGTGTCAGTAGTTATCAAACCAGTGGCCCCACTTGCAAACAGGAAAGTACTCAGGACCTTTTCCACAGGACCTTTTTATAATTATAAACTTTAAAATGTTATGACATTTCAGATCCTTTCAATGTCTCAATAGCTGTTCAAAATACAAGATATTGGGAGAGTGCAGAGATTCTCTGGAGTTCTCTAGGTCCTTCTGCCAATGGCGGTAGGTTACCTGGGGAGGGGGCCCTATAGGCTCTTGGGTCCCTTGCCGTGACTGCCCACCAGCTGGACCCAGGCTTTCAAGCAGTGGGAACCGATCCTCCAGTCCACCTTGAAGACCTAATGGTGGCGGTGGCCTTGGAACCGCAATACCTCGGGCTGCAGAGTCTCTGCCCCAGCTCTGGCAACCTAGGGGAAGCACCCGTGGGCGGCCAGGATATGGCGCCTTACAGCAGCTGCAGGGTGTGAGGAACCGTGGCCCCAAGAGGGCTGCAGAAGGCCTTTACATCAAGGGCCCAGGAAGGCGGATCCGAAAGCTCCCCTACTTAGGCCGACAGAATGATGCACGGATCTGGGTGCCGGGGTGACTGCTGTGTCCCAGTTGGAAGAAACAGCACCCTCCTGGTCACCAAGGCAAATAAAGTCCTCACAGGCCCTGGAAGGTGAGAGAGACCATGCAGAGGACGGGTGTAAGGGCTGGCAGGCCTCGGGCTATTGCCAGAGAGAGATCCAAAGTAACATTCCACGCTGGCCTAATTGGAAATGCCCACCGCCCCATGAGAAGATTTGCTGGCATCTTGGAAGGCCTATGTAAATAATATGAAAAAGTTGCTCTCAACATTCCCCCAACCTTTTAAAAGAAAAGATTGAATGGAAAAACAAAAGCCATTCGCAGCCAATCATTTAAAAGAAAACTTGCTGTATGAGGACATAAAGAGGTGGCTGACATATGATAAAATCATTAGAAAAACTACATGTCTTGGAAATGTCCATTTGTTCAAAAAAAAATGACAGAAAAGAAACATCTTCTGGAAGTGAGTTTTTTTTAAATGAACTTTGTTAGATCATCTGGAGAAGTGACATTAGGCATTGTAACTTGTCCACGTTTGTTCTGTGGGTTAGAGGACATTGAGCAGAAAACAAAAGAAGGTCCAGTATCAGATTGGATACATGTAGAAGATGTTTGTATTGTACCCATTATTTTTTGTGTGCATTTTAGTCTTCATATAGATAGATATAGATATATATTTGGCAATGCTAAGTACTTTATTGAAATATCTGGCCATTGGAGATATTCTAAAGTGCCTGATAACATGCTAAAAAGTAGAAGTAGTAAAATAATGCATTTTGTAAATTTCTTGTTAGAGCTCATATGAAGTGCTATGGGGGGCAGGGAGGCAAAGGCCCTCTTGAGTAGTACACTTTGTTCACACACTGGTCTTGGAAGAGAAGGCAGTGGAGAGTGCTGAGGACACTTACAGCAGCACAAGTTACCACTGTCCCTTAGGACTATGGGCTCTTTTCACTTTGCTGTATAGGGAGGCTATATAAAGGCCAGATGGGATCTTTCACAACATCTAGTCTTCTTAGATGCTAAACAGGTTGCCAGTTTTAATTAAAGTAGTTAGTAAACTGACAAGTTTTGTAATAAAATTCCCAGGAGATTGTGTAAGAAAAAAAAAAAAAAAAAAATATATATATATATATATATATATATATATATATATATATATATATATATATGTAAGATATCAGATCATTACTGTTTACTTGGTGAGAATCATTTTGACTGTATTCATAATTATACTGCTGATGTTATTATTTGGCCCATGCATGTTCAATTCTTTCTTTGGCTTTGTCTCCTCCGATTCAAAGCTATTCCACCTACCCAAGATAAAATGCCTGCTGTCTCTGAGGACCTTTAGGTAAAACCTATGGAAAGCATCTCTGACTGCTAGTCAACAACTACAACCCCTTTCAGCTGGAAGAAGCCAGAGTGGTGGTCACTCAGGGTTCCCTCACGGCAGTTTGAGTTACTTCTTTAGAGGGGGGAATGTTGTAGTCAGATGAATTAGATAGAAATATTATAGGCAGTCAAACAGAGACAGACCCTCAAGGACAATATGGGAGACAAGGTGACTTTGCACTTTGGAAAAGACAGACACTCTCATTTAGGTCAGACCTCAAGACCAAGACAAAAGAGGAAACATGGCTACGTAATTCCCTAGTGATGGGCATCAACAATTGATATTCTAAATAGGTATCAATCACCTTGAAAGAGCCCAAATGAGTCACTAACCCACCCACAACAGGAAAGGACCCTATCCCCCTGTTCATGCCTGCTGACTACTTGTCTTGCTTCCTCATTTGGTACTGGATTTAATCAATTTTACCTGAGCAATGATGCTTGTAAAATCTCATTGGTTGCCCATAGTTTTGTCCCACCTCATGCCCACTTTTCCACCACCATACACCAGCCTCCCCAAATGGTTTTCCTCTATAAAAAGTCTTGGAAGAGATCGCTTCGTGGGGACCACCTGCTTGGGGCTCACTTCTGTCCCTCTCTCAGACACTTTTCTTTCCCCCCAGTAAATATATTCTGCTCATAAAAAAATAAAATAAAATAAAATGGAAGATCTTGATGAAATATCCATTTGCCATGAATGGAAAAACAAAATCCATTCACAGTCATTGCTAGTCTAACATAAAGGGATGGCAAAAAGCAAAAGCAATTCATAATATTTCATAGTCCAAAAACACCATCTTTCCTGGTGATATATGAAGTGATATAAACCTAAAATTTCCAGTATAAGATATACTATCTAAACACCAGATTTAGAAAATAAAAAACAATTATTTACAAAAATATCTACAGACACCTCTAGTTAAAATGAGCACAAGGCTTTCATTCCTTGATGCAGTCTATCCCCATTTCAGTCTATTTAAAATACCAAAATAAAGATGAAAAGCAGAAAAATATAACAGTTATAGACAATCTCTTGCCAGAGGTCAGAGAAATATTATAGCACTGTAATTTATTTATGTCACTGATTAAACTGACTGGGAAACACAATTTAAGACTCATGAGTATTTCACTAACTAGAAATAATAGCATTCTGTCTTAGTTTATTTTATCATTGCTAAGACAAAATACCCAAAGAGCCACTAGTTAAGGAAGGGAAATTTTATTTAGCTCACCGTTTGTAGATGTTTCAGTCCATAATTGATTGGCTCCAACATAGGGTGACACATGGCAGAGGGGAAACAGTTCATAGTGGCAGAAAACAGCACAAGCAATAAGAGCAAAAGGGCAGACAAGCCTCATTTTGTTCCTCATATTGTGTCCAGTCTACCAGAATTATGGAAGTTCCAATCCCATCACAGGATGATCCAGAAATCACTCATCCTTAATCCCAGACCCTTAATCCCAACATTGCACTATGAATCAATCACACATTGGCTTTAACCATCTCTGAAGAAAAAAAAAAAAACAAAAACAAAAAACAAAACTCTATGAAAGATGAGAGAGAGACAGAGACAGAGAGCAGAGAGACAGAGACAGACTGAAAGAGAGAGAGAGAATCTCTATGAGTGCATAAGGCTTTAGGGGAAAATCTAGACACAAATCATAATACCTACCCATCTAAGAAGACATGGGAGTGATACGCTGTCTGTCACTCACTTATAAATCCTTGGGCTTTGCAGTGTAGCCTGTACTGAGTGTGTATTGTATTTTAAAGCAGCCAGAAATGTGTTCCATGTCTTCCTTTAGTTTATATTTCTATAGACAGATACCAGATCTCAACTATAGTACAATAAATAGCTCAAAATTGGAAAAGGAAGAGACACATCTCCTTTTTCCTAGAAGACAGTATTGGTCCCACTAGAAAATATTTCAAAAGAAAGAACCCCAAGTGGTTCTGTAAATTTTGCATTAATCCCTAGTGTTAAATTTTTTAAATAGAATTTTTTTTCATTTAGTCTGTGATGTAGTAACTGCAAAGACAAAATATCTAATGTCCAAAGTTAAAGGAAGAAGGGTTTATTTGGCTCACTGTTTGTATGGGTTCCAGTCCACTTTATCAGCTGACTCCAAGGCAGGTTGTCATGATAGACAAGCATCACAGAGAAGAAACACTTCATGGTGGACAGGAATAACAAAGCCAGAAAAGGAGAAGACAAGCCCTATATTGTAACAAGCTTACTGGGCTTAAGGCAATACTAAATCAGTCAGTGGACTGAGTGTGTAATCATACACCCTTAATCTTTGCACTCATGGTCCTAGCATTGCACCATGAGTCAGTATTACACTCTAGATCATCCACTTCCAAAAAAGCCCCATCTATAACTTCATGAGGCTTTGAGAGGACATCTAAGCACAAACTATCCAGTCTATAAAATTATGTGCTTGCTCAATGCTGGTAAAAAGAACACTCCACAGTGACTGGCTTCTGTAAAGAATTAATATGAAATTAATCCAGTACTGTGATTTGGGTCAATGTCCCCCAGTAGCCCATGTGATAAATGCTTGGACAAAGAACTGAGGTGCCGTGGTTCCAATGATCACTGCATTGAAATTCTGAAATGATGATCCAAAATAAGCCTTTCTTATTTTAAGCTGCTTGCCTGAGCAGTTACACTACAATATTGGAAAGCTGATTAATGTAACTATCATCAAACTGGCTAAAAGCAATCCAAATAAGATGTCACTTCTGCAGAGATCCTGAATAGATCCATGATCTTTCAGTCTCCACAGACATGAATATTACTCCAAGAATCTCCATTCCAAGCTACAGCTTCTTCCTCTATTAAGCAAAAATAATAAGTATTAATGAACAGAAATATATAGCACAAATTCTAAGTCCTCAGCAAATGAGAGCTACCATAAGGAAAAAAAGGGTAAAATATTAAGATGAGTTTAGGGGGAAAAAACTGAAGTTTAGAAGTACAACATATTAAAAGGAAGCAGTTTAATTTAAAAATAATTATAGAATTCTAAGAAAGGTTTAGATATGCTTCTAGATGTTTAAAAAAAATTGAAAGTCACATCTATGAGAACGAAAAATCCAAGGAAAAAAAAAGATGTTGAAACCCAAGGTATACAGGGGTGTAAAGAATTAAAATTTACAGGAAGCTTTTCTTCTGGATGGTTAACAACCTAAGTTCACAGATCAAAGTTGGAGAAATAGAAGAGCTGCAAGGCCATCCAACATTTTGGCCCCAGCCTTTCAAGGTCAGTGAAGACTCAGGACATAGATGAACCCGTACTATATGAAATTCAGTGTGCCCCAAATTTTCTGAACAAGGGGATTATGGAGCCACAGAGCAAGGAGATCAATGATCTATAGTGTACCTGGGGAGAGTCACATGGAAAGAAAACTTTCTCTCAGGCTCTCACAGAGAGCAAACTGGTCAAGCATTGGCTGTGACTCATCCACATAGATGACACAGACAAAGGGTCTACAGAGTAAGGTACAGGATTACAAATAAACCCTGAGGGCACTTCACTGACCTCATCAGAAACGAAAACTGCATGTTTTTGTATATAGGTCTTGCTCTATCTCAGTCTTAACCATGCAGCAGAAAAGTATAAAGATGAGGTATATAATATGGAGTGATAAATAATAAGTTGAGCTGTAAATGGCTACAGTCAACAACTTCTTCAGATAACTCACCATTCATGTGTAATTCTGGACTGTGTTGGATTGTGTTGCCGAGTTCAGGCAACTAAATTGGTTAATGACAATGGAGTGCCCATCTTTGACAAGTCTAGACAAAAAAAGGGGTGGATACAAAGGAAGAATCATGATGTGTGTGTATGGACATTATAGATATGCCATGATTCTACATAATTCTATGAGAGGCAAGATTTGCACTAATGGTGGTTGGACAGGATATTATGTCGGCTTCTAATACTATGGACAACCACTAGGAAAATAACAAGGTAGAAAGTATTAATTATTGAATCTTTGATGTAATTCAGGTATAAAAAATAGGATACATAAACAGCTACACTCTCTTAATTTACTGATGAGACATGTGCTATAATAATGTCTGTAAGTATAATATCATGTATGCACCTTCTATGATACCAAAACATTATGAAAACAGTTTGCAATGTATTAAATTATCAAATCCATCTTGTCAAGGTATCTTAAAACTGTCTCATTGATATTTGTACTTTAATAAAATAAAAAATAATTTAAAAAAATTAACAAGTCAGTTTCAAAGAATTTAAGAATAAAAAATAGAAGTGAAATATTATTTAAGTATACTATGAAATTACACAATTTGTATTGAGAACACTAGAACAAAGAAAGAAATATCAGTCTGAAATGATCATACAGAATGCAGAGACATGAGTAAAAAATAAAAATGTAGAGGACCACCCGAGCCTGGCCCAGTGAGTGTGAGGGAGAACTATCAGCTTCCCAGTGTGCCTCTGGCAAGCACCATTCATAGCCCCCACCTTCAAGACCTCCCAGCCAGTGAGACTATTCTGACTCTCTAGGCAATCCACCCCAGCCCTTCTTACCCTGCAACTCCCCAGAGCCCACACCCCCAAGCCCGCCAAATAAGTAAGATGTTTTGAGACTCTTCTGGCCCCTGATCAAGCCAAACACAAGCCAGTGACTATAAGGGAGAGCTTCTGCACTCCACGGTGCTCCCTGGGCCAGGGACACAACACAGGGGAACCACAGGCCCACAGTTGTACCACAAGGGCTACAGCAAAAAGGAACTGAACACAACAGCTACATCCAGGCCAGGCATAACTGGATGATCTCAAACTTAATAGATTGGCAACCAAATCTCATTACCCACTAAGATTCTAACTGCACCAAAGCTCTATAGCAAAGGTCAGAGGTCAGTGCTATACAAAATGACAAAGACAAGGAGAAAAATGCAATCTCAGGCTTGAGCCCACCAATAATAAGTGCAGAGGACACTAGTTCAGCTGAAATAAATAAATTAACAGAGGTGTAAGCAAAGAAACAACAATAGAAAGGTATAGAGGAACATACACCAGAATTAGTGCCTGAAATAAAAAAAGAAAGTTTTGAATACATAGCATCTGAAGTAATGAAACAAATCCAGAAACATAAGGGAAAACCAATGACCATCCAGAACAAGTACAGAGAGCACAATTTTAGCTGAAACATATGAATTAATACTGTGGCAAGCAAAGAAGAAACAGCAAAAACTGTAAAGAGGAACTCAAAGCAGAATTAATTTCTGAGATAAAAAAAGAATTCTTTGAAATCATAGCATTTGAAGTAGAGAATCAATTCCGGAAATATATGGAGGAAACCCAATTTGGAAAAAACTCTGCGGTAAAAGAATTAATAGCTACCTCTAAAGAAGACATTGATAAAAAATATAGAGGAGATCAAAAATATGATGAATTACTTGAATGAGCAATACAGAAAGAAACAGAACATATGAAAAAGGGTCAAAGAGATATAAAAGAACTAAAAATAACAATCACAAGTCTACAAAACTGTTTGAGTGAAAGCAAATACAGAGTTTCAGATCTTGAGGATGCTGGTGCACCTAGTGAAAAGGTGAGAAAACACTCTTAAAAATAACAAGGATGCAGGGAAAAATAATCCATCACCTACAAGATGATGCCAAAATGAACAATGAGAGATTAATAGGCACCAATGAAAAAGAACAAGTCAATAGAAATGATATTAAAAACAATATGGGGAGAATTAATAGCAGAAAACTTCCCAAATATGAGGAAACAATCCAACATTCAGGTAACTGAAGCACACAGAATACCACATAACTTCAACCCACCTAAAAACACAACGAGACATAAAATACTCAAGATCCCAGAAATCCAACACACAAAGAATATACTGAAAGCTGCTAGAGAAAAGATGCAGATCACATTCAAAGAAAAACCCATCAGAATTACAGCCAACTTTTCTACACAAACCATGAAGTCAAGGAGAGCATGGAGCAGAGTTCTTCAAGTCCTCTATGAAAAATTTCCGGCCCAGACTATTATACCTTGCAAAACTCTCTTTCAAGTTTGATGGAGAAATGAAATACTTCCACAACAAAGAACAACTAAAGAATTTCATGGTGATAAAGCCATCCCTGCACAGGCTACTGAAAGACGTTCTAGAGACTACAATGACAAGAACTCTAGGAATGAGAATGGAAGGAACCCACTAAATAGGACAGACAATTAAACACAGGATACAAAGGAGTAAACAACAGCAGATAAATATCATGACAAACATAAGTCAACATATTTCAATTATAACCATCAATGTAAATGGACTCAATTCACCAATAAAGAGAAATAGACAGGCACAGTGGATTAGAAAACAAACCTCAACAATATGCTGTATACAAGAAACACATTTAACTCAAAAAGACATGCATAGGCATAAAGTCAATGGATGAAAAACAATACTACATGCCCCAGCACCTGAGAAAAAAGCAGGAGTAGTAATTCTGTTCTCAGACAGTCTCAACTTCAAACCAAGAATGATCAAATGACACAAAGAAGGCCACTATATATTGGTCAGGGGAAAAATTAAAGAGCAAGAAGTAACACTCATAAATATCTATGCAACAAATACAAGAGCACCCAAATATATAAGACAAATCTTCATGCACATGAAAAAACTAATATCGAAAACCACAATCTTAACAGGAGACCTTAACACGCCCTTATCTTAAAAAGATACGTCAACCAGACAAAAAATTAGCAAAGATGTAAGAAAACTGAACCAGAGCTTGGAACAAATGGACCTGATGGACATATACAGAGTGCTCCACCCAACCACAGCTAAAGACACATTATTTTCAGCTGCACACAGGTCATTTTCGAAAATAAAACACATACTAGTCCACAAGTCATGCTTAAGTATATGCAAGAAAATAGATCCTACCCCATGCAAATTATCGAATCACACTGCAATGAAACTGGAAGTAGATGAAAAAAGAAACCAGAAAGCCATGCTAAATACGTGGAAATTAAACAACATTCGAGTACTCAGCAATCAATGGGTAACAGAGCAAATTAAAAACAGAAATTCAACAATATCTACAATTCAATGAAAATTCAAGGACAACTTCAGGAATGTATGGGATGCAATGAAAGAAGTTCTCAGAGGGAAAATCATACTATGAACTCACACATTAGTAAAACAGAATGTGAACCAATAAACAACCCAATGTTGTACCTCCAACATCTAGGAAAGTAAAAGTAAAACAAACCCAGAGCCCAAACATGGGAAGAAATCATAAAAATCAGAGCACAAATTAATTCAAATGAGATGAAGAAAACATTTCAAAGAATCAACGAATCAAAAAGCTGTTTCTTTGAAAGACTACACAAAACCAATAAGCCCCTAGCTAACCTCATCAAAAAGAGAAAAGAAAAAATTCAACTACAAGTAATAAGGAATGAATAGGGTGAAATCACCACAGACTCAGTGGAAATTCAGAAGATTATCAATTGCTACTTCCAGAATCTTTACACAAACAGAATAGAAGACACAGAAGAAATAGACAGATCCCTCAAAAGGTAAAAATTACCAAAACTGAATCAACAAAATACAACAACTTTCAATGAGCCAATAACATCCAAAGAACTATGAAACATAATGAAAAGCCTGTCGACAAAGAAAAGTCTAGGTCTTGATGGATTCACAGTTGAATTCTACAAGAAATTTATAGAAGACATAATCCCTACAGTCCTCAAACTCTTCAATGAAATTAAAAAGAAAGCAGTCTTCCCAAAATCATTTCTGGAGGCAAGTATTATACTGATTCCAAGACCAGGGAAAGATACAACCAAAAAGGAGAAGGGCAGGCCAATCTACCTCATGAACATAAATGCAAAACTACTCAACAAAATCCTGGCAAATAGAATACAGCAAATCATCAAGAAGATCATACACTATGACCAGGTAGGATTCATCCCAGGGATGCAAGGATGGTTCCATACTGAAAAATCTATAAATGCAACACACTATATTAATAGATTGAAATCTAAAAACTGCATGATCATCTCAATTGATGCAGAAAAAGCTTTTGACAAAGTCCAACACTCATTCATGTTTAAGGTCCTACAGAAAATGGGAATATAAGGCCTCTACCTCAATTTAATAAAAGCCATCTATGACAACCCAATGTCTACTATAACTCTAAATGAGAAAAAAACTGAAATCTTTATTCTTAGGTCTGGTACAAAACAAAGAACTCCTCTGTCACCCCTCCTATTCAATATAGTTTTGGAATCATTAGCAACAGACATAAAAAAAAGAGGGACAAATAAAAGGAATAAGAATAGGTACAGAAGTTAAATTATCATTATTTGCATATGACATGATACTTTACTTGGAAGACACAAAAAACTCTACCAAGAAGCTACTAGGATTGAGACATAAATTCTGTAGCACAGCATTATACATAGTCAATACTCAAAAGTCAATAGCATTCCTCTATGCAGATAGCAAGCACACTGAGAAGGAAATTATAGAAATAATATCTTTTACAATAGCACCGAAGAAAATGAAATACCTTGAAATTCACTTAATCAAGGAAGTCAAAGATCTTTGCACAGAAAATTACAGTACTCTAAAAAAAGAGATTGTAGATGATTTCAGGAAATGGAAAGATATTAACTTCTCCAGGAGAGAAAGAACCAACATCATGAAGATGGATGCACTCCCAAAATTGTTTTACAGATTTAATGCAATCTATATGAAACTGCCACCAACATACCTACAAAAATCATTCCTAAAATTAAATTGGAACCAGAAAAGACCTAGATTAGCATAGGCAGTCCTGGCCAACAAAGACAAGGCAGGAGGCATCACAATCCCTGACTAGAAATTATACTACAAAGCCACTGTAATAAAATTAACAACGAAATATACCTGAAGATCAATTGAATAGGTTAGAAGATATAGAGGCCTCTATGAACACACTCAGCCATCTGATCTTTCACAAAGAGAACAAGCATGCTTAATGGAAGAAAGATAGCCTCTTTAACAAATGGTGCTGGAAAAACTGGCTTTCTACATGCCAAAAACAATAAGTTGACCCAGGTCTATCATGATGCACAAAGCTAAAGTCAAAACAGATTAAAGATCTAAACATTAAAACAGAAAGCCTCATTTTGTAGTCCTGTACATTGTTCTGTAGATCCTTTGTCTGTGTCATCCATGTAGATGAGTCACTGTCAATACTTGACCAGTTTGCTCTCTGTGAGAGCCTGAGAGAAAGTTTTCTCTCCATGTGACTCTCCCAAGGCACACTATAGAACTTGGATCTCTTTTCTCTGTGGCTCGATAATCTCCTTGTTCAGAATATTTGGAGTTCAACTGAGTTTCATGATGTTGCAGTACAGGTTCTCCTATGTCCTGAGTCTTCGCTGACCTTGAAAAGCTAGGGCCAAAATGTTGGATGGCCTTGTGGCTCTTCTATTTCTCCATCTCTGATTTGTGAACTTGGGTTGCTAACCATCCAGAAGAAAAGGTGATAAGTATCCTGCAGCATATGCCATTCACTTTGCCTTATCGGACTCAATTGATTTTCGTTGTTGTTGTACGTTTCCTTTTGTATTTCTGCTTTTCATTTGTTATACTAGGGAGACTATACGATATTTACACATGTGTGTCTGGTTTATTTCACTTATGAGTATATCTTCACATGGCATCCACTTCAGTATAAATGCTTCAAACTTATCATTCTTAATAGCTGAGTAATACTCCTTATATAGAAATACCACATCTTTTACAACCATTCCTCATGTGTTGGACATCATGGTTGTTTCCAAGATTTTGCTATCACACACTGCGCTGCTATAAACATAGGTACACATATATCACTATGATACAATGTTTACAGATCCCTTGGGAAAATTCCCAGTAGGGGGATAGCTGACTTGAATGGGATTTCTAGTCCTACTCTTTTGAGGAGTCTCCACACTGACTTCCACAATGGTTGTACCAGTCTACATTCCCACCAGCAGTGGAGAAGTGTTCCCTTTTCCCCACAACCTCTCCAACATTTGTTGTTGGTTGTTTTCGTTAAGATAGCCATTCTTTCTGGAGTGAGATGGTATCTCAGTGTTGCTTTTATTTGCATTTCATGAATGGCTAGCGAAGTGGAGCATTTTTTCAGATATTTATTCGCTTCTTTAATTTTGTCCTCTGAGAAGCGTGTATTCATCTCAGATACCCATTTCTGAATTGGGTCTTTAAATTTCAGGGCCTTGTTATATCTTAGTTCTTTATATATTCTAGACAGTAGTCCTCTGTCTGATTGCTTATTAGTTAGGATTTTTTCAAAATTTGTGGGTTGTCTTTTCACTCTGTTGACAATTTCTTTTGACACGCAGAAGCTCCTTAAGAAGAGTTGATCCCAGTTGTTGATTCTTTCAAGTGCTTCTCATGCGAATATATGTTTGTTCATGAACTCTTTACCTACCCCTATGTCTTCAAGAGTTCCTCCTACTTTCTCTTCCAGGAGATTGAGTCTTTCCGTTTTAATGTTTAGATCTTTCATCCATTCAAGCCAGCTATCCCCTTACTGGGAATTTTCCCAAGGGATCTGTAAACATTGTATCATAGTGATATATGTGTACCTATGTTTATAGCAGTGCAATGTGTGATAGCAAAATCTTGGAAACAACCAAGATGTCCATCACATGAAGAATGGTTGAAAAAGATGTGGTATTTCTATATAATGGAGTATTACTCAGCTATTAAGAATGATAAGTTTGAAGCATTTATACTGAAGTGGATGCCACATGAAGATATACTCATAAGTGAAATAAACCAGACACACATGTGTAAATATCATATAGTCTCCCTAGTATAACAAGTGAAAAGCAGAAATACAAAAAGAAACGTACAACAACAACGAAAATCAATTGAGTCCGATAAGGCAAAGTGAATGGCATATGCTGCAGGATACTTATCACCTTTTCTTCTGGATGATTAACAACCTAAGTTCACAGATCAAAGTTGGAGAAATAGAAGAGCCACAAGGCCAGCCAACATTTTTGCCCTAGCCTCCAAGGTCAGGGAAGACTCAGGACATAGGAGAACCTGTACTGCAACATCATGAAACTCAATTGAGCTCCAAATTTTCTGAACAAGGAGATTATGGAGCCACAGAGGAAAGAGATCCAAGTTCTATAGTGTGCCTGGGGAAAGTCACATGGAGAGAAAACTTTCTCTCAGGTTCTCACAGAGAGTAAACTGGTCAAGCATTGGCCATGACTCATCACATGGATGACACAGACAAAGGATCCACAGAACAATGTACAGGACTACAAGATAAACCCTGAGGGAACTTCACTGACCACATAAGAAACATGGATAACCCTTTAAATGGACATATGACTCAATAGATAGGTGATACCCTAATGATCCATGAAGACAGGACTTGGGTATCTTTAAACTATCTCATTGATATTTGTACTCCAATAAAACGAAAAAGAAAAAGAAAAAAAAAAAGATGTGGCATTTCTATGCAATGGAGTACTATTCAGCCATAAAAAATGATAAACTTGAAGCATTTATATGAAAGTAGATGCCATCTGAACATATACTCATAAGTGAAATAAACCAGACAGACATGTATAGTCTCCCTAGTATAAGAACTAAAAAGAAATAATAGAGATAGAAAGGTAAAACTACAACTAAAAATAATTTAGTCAGATAGGGTAAACTGAACTGCATATGTCTCAGAGTAATAATCAGCTTCTCTTCTGGATGGTTAACAACCTAAGTTTACAGATCAAAAATTGGAGAAATGGAAGGGCTGCAAGGTCAGCCAATTTTTTGACCCTAGCCTTTCAAGGTCAGGGAAGACTCAGGACATAGGAGAACCTGTACTGTAACATCATGGAACTAAGTTGTGCCCCAAATTTTCTGATTGAGGAGATTATGGAGCCACAGAGGAATGTGACCAGTGATACAATGTGCCCATGGAGAGTCACATGGAGAGAAAACTTTCTCTCAGGCTTTCACAGAGAGCAAACTGGTCAAGCATTGGCCATGACTCATCCACATGGATGACACTGACAATGGATCTACAGACTGAGGCACAGGGTTACAGGATGGACCCTGAGGGGACTTGACTGACTTCATCAATACAAAGGTTTTTGTTGCATAGGTCTTGCTTTAGCTTGGTCTTGGCCATCCAGCAGAAAAGTATAAAAAGGAGGTATATAAAATAAATCCATAATAAGAAGCTGAGCTGTAAATGGCTCTAGTCAACAACTTCTTCAGATAACCCACTACTATTGTGGACTGCTGGACTGTGTTGGATTGTTTGGCTGAATTCAAGCACCTATAATAATTGAATGGCATAGCATTCCCATCTTTGACAGGACTAAACAAAAAAAAGGGGGGGATACAAAGAAGAACCATTCTGTGTTTGTTTAAACAGTACACTTAGGATAAATATGCTGTACTTCTGTGTAATTCTATGCAAAGAAAGATTTGCACTAATAGTGTTTGGACAGGATATCCTCTCTGCTTTTGTGCTGCTGATGACTCCTACGAGGATGACAATGTAGATGGTGTTGGTTGTTGAGAATGTGCTATAATTCAGCTTTGGATGAGAAGGCTGTGTATACAGGTGCATTCTCTTGGTTCATTGATTGGAGGCATGTGCTCTAGTGGTGTTTGTGGATGGAGTATCATGTATGCGCCCTGTGCAGCAGAGGGCCACTGCGAGAACAGTGTGCACTATGTTGATTGTTGAATCTGTCTTACTAATTTTATTTGGAGCTTTTCCATTGCTAATTGTTCTTCAGTAAAATAAATAATAAAAAGAAAATGGAAATTTTAACTTTTGTTTTAAGAATAAGAATTGTTAGCATAAAAGTAACTTATGAAAAACTGATTTTAAACACAGAGCTTCCCTGAACTACCTAGTCCCTTTCCTGAGGCTTCCCACCCTATGATGCTGAGATCAGATCACAGTGAGGACATCGAGAAAGAAAAGGCAAGGACAGAAAAGAGGGCCAACAACTGGACTAAGACCCTACTGAAAGGTTCAATTTCCAAGATTTAGCTATTATGTGATCAAGAAAATGAGGCTCAAAGCACTGAAAATAGAGGGGGAAAAAACAACAGGTAATTAGAGCAGACAGCACATGTTAACAGCAGCAGAAAGGAAGCTGTGCAGAGTCCCATGTTCTGGAGTTTGGACCCAGGCTAAGTGCCATTGGCCCACAGGCAGAATGAGCAAGAACTTCCTTATTGAAGGATGAAGGTTTAGAAAACCACTTTCTGGCTGGATTTTATGGGCTGAGATGAAGTTATCTCTGATGCAAAACACATTCCAACCAAAAACACATTAATTTCTTTATTTATTTTGTGCAAGGTCTCACTACATAGCTTGGACTCATATTGATCCTCCTGTCTCAGCCTCCCCAGCCCTGAGGTTACAGGCATGCACTACCTTGCCTGGTTTCAGTGGCTGGCACAGCACACCTGGGTTCCGGGTCCAGCACAGCATGCAGTACCAGGGCTTGAACCTAGGTTCTTGACCTTGCCAGGCAGGCACTTAGACCACTGAACTTTCTCCCCAGCCCCTAGTATCTATACTTCATGTTAGAAACAAAATATGGTTTCTAACATCTCCCAAAGGTGTATAACTAAACAACATTGGGAGGATATACTTACCTAAAAACAGTCTACTAATAGTGCTTTTCTCTTTTTTATCCTAAGATAAAACAAACAGCAGCTTAAGGATTTAGTTGTATAGTGATAATTTTTATAATTTTAGTTGTTGTTTTAGCCAGATAGGGCATAATTTTCTTTTAAGTTATTTTATGGTCATGAATGTTACAACTAAAGGTTCAGTGCAAATCTTTGCTTCAAAACTGAGAGACTATTGTCACAAAAATTAAAAAATGCCAATGAAATATCAATAATTTCCCTGTCTCCAAATATATTTCTTCCAAAATTACATTTATCATACTGTTCTGTTCTTACATAGACATTTTAAGATTCACTTCCTTACTGATCAAATAAAAACAAATGTTTATAACAGACAATTAGATTCCCTAAAATGTTCTATCAGAAGTAAGTTTGTGAAACCTAATTGTTTTTAAAGCATTATAGTAAGCTCATATGTCTTACCAGCAACATTTAAAGAAGTAAACTACTTTAGAAAATGACAGGCAATAAAAAATTCTTGAGATTTCATTTCCACTTACAATTCCCCATTTCTTTCCATCATTAGATATAAGTATCTATAACAAAAAAAAAAAAAAAAAAAAAAAAAACAGTTTTAAGTCATTTTGTTAACTACTTATCCAGGGGATAAGGTGGCATAATTATCTTTTAAATGCACTTTGTAAGAAAATGAACTCTTTTTATGGTTTCCTAGAGATAAAAACAAAACATTCACATCAAAAGATTCTACCTAATTTGTATAATGGAAGATTATAGACACCAAAAAGCTAATTTGATAAATCAGATCCAATTGCAAAATAGATGAAAGTCATTCATGCTACTTCATGTTTTGAAGAGCTACATTTTATTTCTTTTATAAAAACTACATCTTAAACTGTTAAATATTTTGCAAAAAATTCAGTTGCTCATTTGTCTGTATATGTACACTGAGTATATCTCTTTGGCAACTGAAAATGTCACAGCAAAGGAGGGAGCTATGTGGAAAATTATTTTAAAAATCTTAATTGCAGTATCCAACAAACACACACTCAGAAATTTTTAAGCAAATCTAAGATAACCACAGTATTCTCCACGACTGTTCCTAATGTTTTATTAAAGAATTGTTGAAGGGAGCAATTATATATTTCTGATATCTTTAATGATACATAGCACTGTTCAAAATATTTGGGAGAAAAGTAGAATTATGAGATTGGTTTTAAAAATAAGGATCCCAGGGGCTAGGGAGATGGCTCAGTGGAATAAGTGCATCACTGGCAAGCACAAGAGCCTGAGTTCTGAGAAAAAAAAAAAAAAAAAAATATATATATATATATATATGATGCAATTATATTGAGGATCTCAATTCCTTAATGTCATCAAGTAGACAAAAAAAATCAACAATGAAATATTAGAATTGAGCTAAACCTTTGAACAAATGGATATATATATATATATATGGACATATATGTCCATATATATATATATATGAATCCCAAACCTCATGCTATACGCCCAAAACTTTCCAGTGTAGTTTTGATATATTTGTATCTTTTTAACATTGTAAACTTCTTGTAATGTGTGGCCAGGTCTGGGACCCACTGGTATACAAAATCACTGCAACACAAATCTAGCTCTTCAACAGCCCAGCATGAGCCACGAGACATTTACTTAGGTTTCTTTTCTGTCGTTTCATGGCTAATGTATGCTGAATTTGTGTAAAACCATTGCTATCGTCTTGACTGGTAGAAATGTTAAAATCAAAATATTTGGTTGCATTGTAATTCAAATCATTATCGTTGGGAATGCGTAATTTCATAATTAAAAACCCAAAATAATAAAGTTGAATTCTGAGTTGAATATTTATAGGTTCTTATTGTATATTTTGAATTTGAAATATGGTTTTAAAATTATGTATGCCATATTGTCAGAATATGTCCTCCTTTTCCTCCTTTTAGAAATACCAATACACAAGAAAACAAGAAAAATACAAGGGTCAGCCGGAGAGCTCAGCAGATTAAAGTGCCTGTTTAGGCAGATGCAGGGGTGGTGGCTCGATCCCTGGCACAGCAGCTGGCCCCATCCCCAGGGCGCACTGAGACAGCAATGGAGACTGGGCATGCTGGCATGCACCTGCAATCCCAGCACTTGAAGGCTGCAAATAGAAGGATCACTGCGACTCCGATCTGTGTAGTGGGACCCTGTAAACTCTATAGACCAGGTAATAAATACAAAAAAAAAAAAAAAAAGAACAGATAATAAATTTCTCTAGCTATATCTACAATGTCTTTAATAAGAAAACAAACATGACTAAAATTATTTTAAAACAAAACAAAAGAATGAAATATTGCCATTTTAAAAACTACAATGCAAAAATATATATGAACCCATATGTCAAGTGATAGGACTTCTTCCAAGGGAGAAAAGAAGAAACAGAGAAATCAATATAATTCAATGCTTTGTAAAACTATAAAAAGATCAAATACAATAATGGAACATTTGGGGAGCATGGGGTGAAGGCAAAGTAATTTATTGGGAAAAAGGGAAAATCAGTGTAGGTTCAAATATCTCTACAATAAGAGGCAGAGGAATTATTGTAACTCAAGACCATAAATGTAGCAAAGTCTTTGAACATGGAGGCAACATGCAACTAATTTTTAATAGACACAAAAGTCCAGTCCCCAACGCCTTTTAGATGGAAAGACCTAAATAGATAGCACTGCTCTATCTCTGTCTGATTTTTTTTACTGAAAGTGGTAAGACAAACTTTCACAATGAAATAAAAAAGAGTAATAATAGTTAACACATTGCATGATGCGATCTTCATTTACTTAGAGTACAAAATATGGGCATAAAAATTTTCTAATCCATACTAGTACAAGCATTCCTTTTCAATGAACTAATAGATGCTAATAATATAGCTAACTTGCATTTTTCTCTCTTTTGCCTTTCTTCCTTTCTCCTTTCTATCATCCTAGTTCTTCCTTTTAAACACTTTTTTTCTACTTGACAATACTGATTGTACACTTTATACCTTATGTACTCTTTCAGTTTCTCATACCCAGGAGACAATTGGATGGTTACACTTGTCAGTTTGTTTATTTCAGTTATGAGTATGGTTTCATGGTCCATCCATTACTTATAAAAAGGCTCAAGAAACTTCTTTATGACTGAATAGTACTTTATTGTATAAAAATAACACATCATTTTTATCCATTACTCTGTTAATGGGCATTTGGGTTGTTTAAAAGATTAAGCTATTACAAATTATTCTCCCATGGACATGAGCAAACATATATAGCTGTGGTTGGATGTTCTCAAATCTTCTGGGAAGATACTCAAAAAAAAAAAAAAATAGCTGGGTTG
>PVKA01014260.1:0-37491 GCA_004027165.1 Ctenomys sociabilis
CAGCGTCAACCCAGCATGCTTCACTCACTTAGATGGCTTCACTGCCTTAGAAGTGGACACTGAAGCCTCCTCAGTTATGCAAATTTTAAGGGATGAGGACAGATTATATTCTAGGGAGGTGACAAGATGCTAGCACTGTGTGGCTTGCATGCATTTTTCTTAGGAACTTTAGATTCTGTTTTCCTGTGTGAAGAAAAATTGACTCTACTTACTAAAAATGTTTGGCTGCTTAGAGTTGGTAGGAAATGATCATCAACCAGAAGTGCACGTCTTACCAGGCACTCTTAAGCTTTTGCCATTCATCACTTTTTATGATGTTACGTTACACTGAGATTAATAAATCCTATCTTACCCCAGAAGGAGATCTAGAAATGCTGAAAAGCATACGATAAAACTGCATAAACACTGTTTGCTTACAAGTAAAATAAAACCTGAAGGAACTGTACATTTTAAATAAATTCATTGGTTAAAACAAAGTTCCATTTTTTTTTCTTGAAAAGCCAGATAGTAAATTTTTCGAAATTGCAGGCCACGTGGTCTCTGTTGCAAGCACACAGCCATAAATTAATGACTATAGTTGTAGCACAGCAAAACTTTACACTGTGAAGAGTATTTATTCTGTAGGTTATAGTTTGCTGACTTAGGTCCCAGCGGTTTTTCTTCCTTTGTTTCTCTCTCTCTCTCTCTCTCTCTCTCTCTCTCTCTCTCTCTCTCTCTCTCTCTCTTTCCAGGTGTTGGAATTGAACTCAAGGCCCTGTACACAGCAGGCAACTCCTCTGTTACTGAGTATGTCTCAGCCCCTTAGAGGGGCTCTGAAACTCTTAAAAACCAATCACACAAAGTTTAAAGTAAGGTGCTAGGACAGGAGCATTAGGAAAGAATATCCATAACAAAACTGGTTTGGAATTATTTAACTCTACCAAGAGAAGGTTGATGGGTGACATAATTTATGTTTGACATAAAAAATGATTTCTTGACAGTGAAACTGGTTACGTTTTAAAATGAATTATTAGGGCAGTAAAACAGTATAAATTTTCATCTTTATCAAGTGGCTTTCTATAAAAATATAAATGGGATTATCTGTAGGCACCAGAAGATGAACAACCAAGAATGTTGAACTGTTTGAGAATAAAATTGAAACGTTCTGGGACAAACCTGGTGAATAACTAAGAATTCTGTGCTTTACATTTGAACTGGATACTTTCTTATTTCTAGAAAGAATTTAAAAGAAGCAGTATCCTCATGTCTGAAATCACCACATATGCCAAGGAATATGGTTGATTAACATATAATGAAACCATTACTAATACATTTAATGTTTGTGAAGTGCTATGTTAATTTTGAATCACAGATATACTATTTTAACAGAATTATCTCATGTCTCTTTTGAAATGCCCCAGATGTATTTGTCTGTTCTCTAAAAATCTCTGTACAGACAACTGTGATTTTGTGTATGGGGATATCAAGATTATACATCTATACTTCATTGAGTTATATGTCATTAGCTTGCTGCCCTTGATTTTTGGTTGCTGTCTAACTTATATTAAAGACATTTGTAGAAGAACAGAGGATGCAGTTGGCAGGAGCTTTCCAGGCCATCTAGGTCAACCCTTTCCTATTTAGCACACAGAAACTAGAATCCTAGCATGAATTTCAGTGCACAGCACAGGTAACTAGAATTTCAAGTACACTGCTTATTTTACAGAACTTTATTCAATGTGACATACTTCCTTTGGACCAAAAATTAATTTACCAAAAGACATTAAATTCTGATTTCCAAGAGCTACTTAACCAAACAAAGGCTGTAATGTATGAAACTTGTTTATGTTTAAATACTCCACCCACTTTGATGGCCATGCTTCCACCATTCTGATGGTTGCTTCTGTCATTTTTCATCCCTCATTCCCTTCTCTCTTTTCTTTTGAAAACTGATGCATAATGATTGTATGTATTTATGAGATTCAGTGTGATAACAAATGCTTTGCAACATTTATATGATACTCATAAGGTAATCAGCACTACTATTTGCTGAAGCAGTTAGCATTTTGTTATAATGGAGAGCCTCCACACTTCCCTGTTTTCTTTCCTTACACAGTTTGTACTAAGTTGTTGAGACCCACACCCTCCCCCATGTGTTACAGGACACTAGGACTTATTATTCTTTCTCTGTCATTGTATTTTGCTAGCTGCTACTAAAACTCATTGTCTACGGCCCTACGCTCCATAACTCTCTGCTTCTACAAAATCAGCTTGTTTAGTTTTCTCATTTGATTGAGGAAATGCCTTATTTGACATAAATATTGTTGTCCAGTTTTATCTGTGTTCCTGAAAATTACTCAATTTCTCTCTTTGTGGTGCTGGATAGTATTCCATTCCACATATACATGAGTGCCATATTCTTCATCAATTTTTTTATTACTGGAAACTTTAATCAATTCCATATCTTGATTTTGAGTAGTATTGCAATAAATGTAAGAATGAAGAAATCTCTTTGAGATACTTCCTTTGATATTTTTTAAGCAGTGGGGTAGCTATCATATGGCAGTTCTAATTTTAGTTTTTTGAGAAATCTCCATCATGTTTTCCACAATGGCTTTTCTAATTTACATTCTCACTAACAGTTCATAAAGGCTCCCCTTCCTCGGCATTCTTGTTAGCCTTTTTTTTTTAATCGTAGGTATTCTAACTGGGTGAGATCAAAACTATTTTTTGTAGTTTTAATTTCATTTTCCTCATTGTTCGCGATGCTGAGCATTTTTCATATATCAGTTGATCAGTTTTGTCCCTTTTGTTTATTACTTCTGTGCAACAGCTATATCATACTTGGAAGAAATAATCTCCTTGAGATGAATTATGTAGATGATAGATGTGATTCTAATGTTTTAAATGTGAAGTTTAATTTACATATAGTAAAATGCACAGATTTTAAGTGTACAATTTAGTCAGTTTTGAAAATGGCATAATAGATTAAAGTGCCTGCAAGCAGGCACAGGGGCTGGGGGTTCAATCCCCGGGCCTGTGGTACCAGCCCCACCCCCAGGGCATGCTGAGAAGGCAACTGAGTATGGTGGTGTGCACCTGTAATCCCTACTCTTTGGAGGCTGTAAACTGGTGGATCACTCCAAGTCTGATGTAATTGAGAGACCCTGAATACCCTGAAGACCCTTCCTTAAAATACCAAAAAAAAGAAAGAAAAAAATGGCATATATTTGTATAAAGTACATCCTCATCAAAATATAGAATATGCTATAACCCCAGAGTGTTTTCTGCTCCTTTCCCTCATTCCATGAATTAAATCCAGCCACCAACAAGATAAATACCATTCAGATTTCCATTGTCATGGGTTAGTAAAGCTTTTTCCAGAGGTTCATGGGGATATCATGCAGGGCGCCCTCTGTGGTGCCTCACTCTTTTCCCTCAATATAATAATTTTGGATGATGTGTCATGAATCAGCAGCTCATTCTCTTGTTTCATGATGGATCTAAAACTACACAAGAAGAATGGACTCTCCTGTTAGAAGTTAGGCACTAGACCACATTTGTGGATTTCATATTCTATGAAGACCAATTTTTGCTATAACATAGCCTATGGGATAATATGTTTCCACATAAAAATTTCTAATTGTAATGACAAGTACAGTTCACATACTTTTTCATTAATATTTTAGGGTAAATTTGTACCAGAGTCTTAAAGTTTTTAGTGCATACATATCTAATATTGTTGATGTTATTTAATAATTATTTGCAACCTCCTGTGTGGCAGATACAATACTTTATGAATTTCTCTATTTCCAAGTGATATGTAAAATCTCCATGAAATTGAACACCAGTAACCTTCTAAAGCCATACACTTACTCACAATTAGAGAGTATTATAGGCTGAAAAACACAGACACTTTATAGGCTGAAAAAAATGAGAAAAACTTGTGAAGATGGAAGATAATTTAGAGAGGTACGAGTACTAAGAAAAGTGAGTTTCAGTGCAGCATTTCTGAAAAACAGTTTGTCCTGGAGGCTTTCTTTCCTGCTTGTTGCTGAAAAATGGACTCCGTGGGGTTGAAGCATCATGGAGATTTTAATTAAGTTTTAATTAAATGTTTTCCATGGTTTTGCATATTAAGAAGATAATATCAAATCTAATTCCTGCAAAATCTAACATGCATCTGGGTAATCAACACACGAGAAATCTCTAAGCATCCATATAATTTAGCACTATTCTATTAAGTCTTTTAATACATTTATTAGAATTAGTGAACTCCAGAGAAGATTAAAATACAATTTTTGTTTTCATCTTATTTCAAATTTCATTGGCTATCTCTAATGGCAGTTTAATAATTTAATGCCTCTGGCATTAGTGTAGTTTTATATTTGCTAACTTAAAAATCTGACACAGTGCACTCTTGGATATTGAGAAATCTAGGGAGATGGAATGTAAAGTGTTGCCTCACTTCAAACTGTATAAACATGGTTGAAATTATCTAGATATTTTGCTTTATATAATTGTAAGGGTATATGAAGTCCCTGACATTGTAGCTCGACTGCTATGAACAATATCCTCTAGAATTTCATTGTCACACACTGCTTTTCACCCACACTGCAGACCTTATGTCCAAATGAAGTTACAGAAAAAAGTACAAAGATCACCTCAGAGGACTGAAGTTTAACATCTATCACAGATTTGTCATTTAACCATTTGCACATAGTTTAAGCCTTGTGTAAATGAAAATGTCTTGTGCTTATTTTGACCTTTTGAGAAACTCTAGTTTAAAAATGGTAATATGTAATGTAATCGACTTGCCAAAACATGTATGAATTTTCTGTATTTGCTAAGGATTGTATTAAGTTCTAGGAATACAAGAAGGATAATGCTAGATTCATTACTCACTTTTCCCTATTCAATATTTTAAACTTTTCATTCAGTGTGGTTTTATGTCTCTAATTTTATTGCCTCTATTTCAGTATAAGTCAATAGTTTGACTGGACAGTTCCTAAGATCTTTGTCAGTTTTTCAGAGCTATAGCTTCAAAATCTATGATTTGAATCCTAACATGAATATATGCAAATATTGAAAAGATTTCCCTGAGAAATGCAGCAAATTTACAGTTCTTCTATGTCCAAGTTCAAAAATCCAGGCCATGGAGTTAGACAATCCTAGGTACAAATATTGACTACTTGGGTAAGCTATCAAATCTCCTTGGATTCATGTTTGTGGAATACCCTCTAAAATAGGGATATATTGCTATTTACTTTATAAGGTATTATGAAGACCAACTGAAAGAACTCATGTGAGGAATTTAAATACATGTGTTCAACATATTAGTCATGATTATTCAGGTACCATAAATGTAGTTAATTAGCATATATGAAAAATATTCCCACATCAGGTAAAATGCGCTTTTCCTATTTCACAAGAGAAGTAATAGAACTTTATGATGATGACAGAAGACAGTTTTTTTCTGTGTATTTTAGTCATATTCATGTCAGGGAAAACACTGATATTCTTGGCTGATGGAAGGCCGTAGCACAGTGGAACCAGTTTATATACGATGTCCTCATCACTTAGCACAATGAAGATCAAGTGGCTCTATTTAGCGTTTGCTAATAGGAAGGAGAAAACGGTTAACTGACTGAAAGTGTGAAAAGGGAACTACAGGATCATCATCATTAATACACTTGGTAAAAAAGTCTTACCCTGGGCCTTACTAGCAAATCTGGAATCCAGACTTGTGCAATATTGTTCTTTTCCCTTGAGTTTTTAATTCTCTGTTTAGTAAAAATATCACAAACACATAAACATCTTTCATTATACTGACTTTGCAAAACATGATACAGTGATCTCTGGCATCATTCTTCGCAAGAATCTCAGGTACTAAGAGGAACAGTCAGCATTCATATTCCTATTTTATGTTCAAAGCAAGTGTAAATTAGGAGATGACCTGGGATTACAACTCAGTTTAGTAGATCCAATAAAAGTGCCTCTGTTTCAGAAGGAAATAACAGAATTACAAAGTTGTCCCTCTACTCATGGCCCACCATGGGATAATGGCCCTGAGATGAAACTTCCACAGGTATCCAAGGCTCTTTTGCACTCTCATGGCCCTGTTGGCATTAAGGAAGCTTAATGAGGATATTTCCTTTGAGATTTTTTTTTGTTTGTTTGTTTTAAGGAAAGGTCTATAGGGTGTTCAGGGTCTTACTACTAGATCGGACTTATGGTGATCCGCCTATTTATAGCCTCCCAAGAGCTGGGATTAGAGGCACGTGCCACTATGCCTAGTCTCTATTGCTGTCTCAGCATGCCCCTGGCTGGGGCCGACATGGTAGGCCCAGGGATTGAACCCCTGGCCCTTGCAACTGCTTGCAGTCACTTTACTCTGCTGAGCTCTTTGGCCAGCCCTTCCTTTTAAGATCTTGAGAGAAAAATCCTTAAATGTGTATTATTAAAAGTTATAACACAGTGCCAGTAGTGTACCTCCCTTTGATAACTTTGATCTTAATGATCTGGCGTTAGACTCTTACAACAGTTGCTAGGGTATGAAAGAACATTTCTGTGAAGATTAAAAATTATGGAGACAAATCAAGACTAGTGAAGTTAATTCAGCAGTTGCATATAAAGAAGCATTGTTGTATATGACAGAGTAATGCATCAGCACTAATTTAAGTTGAACATATCTGAGTGCATTAAAGATCGGAAATATATGTCCTTCAGATGCCCTGTATCCATATTTTGTTTATACAAAGTAGAAATATAATAAAGAACTAAAAACTGCCAGTAGAAAAGTCAGTTGAAATAATCCAGATGCTTCTACAATTTTAAAGGTCAAATTTGGTTGGCTCATAAACCCCAGAACAGTGTGAGAGGAGATGTTTAATAAATCTTGGAATTCAGTAGTGGAAGGAAAGTGGTGAATTTACAGACCTTAAACTTGGTTGCTTAGATTGTCGCATTATACCATATAAGAGTGGAAAAGATTTCTTCCAGCTGTAAAATTCTGGGTTAAAAGAAATGTCACATTTTTAACTTTTTTCCACCTATTTAAATGAATACCCATATGCTCTGAATGTTACCAGATTTTTCAGGCCTTAGAAATCAATGGCTTAAGAAAAAGAAGAAACCAAGGGCTTTTTATTCAAGGGACAGGCTTTGTAAGATGCTACAGTGTGAATTCAGCCTCATAACTGCTAACATGCATAGCCACCTCTTTGGAAATATCAGCACTTGAGTAGCAAGAATAATTTCATTGTGGCCTTCATAGCTTTTGTCTTTTGTCTGAAAGATCCAGAAAGTGCAGAGGTTATGATGCATTGCTTCAGTGACATGAACCCTTGTCCCTTAGGATTGACATTTCAGGGACTTCTTCATGTGTTACAAAGCCACATGCAGAGAGTGTTTGAAAGTCACTGGATAGCTGACTTCCCCCACAGGGAAAGTGACGGGGACCTGAAATAAAGCCTTTTCAGTGGAAGCCTTTAGGTATAATTAGATTATTCTAGCAGGTAGTGGATTCATGTCAATCCACACATCTCCAGAGGATATTGGGAGCTACTAGCATCACAAGGCAGCTTTCAGTGGCTGCTGGTTGCCACTGAACTCAGAGTTAACTGCAGGGACCTTTTGAACTGCCTTCAGGGTATAGGCATAAGGATGCAGCAAGCTTAGGAGACATTTTAAAATTTTATTTTCCTCTGAGATGGCCCTAGGGATTCAGTGGGAACTTGGGATGGCAGAGGTAATGCTGGGGTTCTCTGAAATGTGAACTCACTGTAAAATACTGGCTGGCATAACATGTAGTGAGTTCTTCTGGTGTTATGGGGTTATTGCACCCATGCTACATGGAACGTGCAAACATTTACATTTGCTGGTCTTACATACAGTGAAATATTTTGAAATAATACACAAATATGAGTGTTCAACATGAGACTGACACTGTGTTATAGGTTAATAGGCTTTCATAATCTTTCTTTGAACACTGTTTCTATAGGGAGCATGGTTTGAAAGAGACTTTCATTATGTATTTAATCACTAGTGATTTTAAGTAAATACTTGTGAAGATTCTCTGTCAAAAATGGGTCACAAAATAGGCAGCTGCATATCTGTTTCCTTTCTTAGTGTTTTTAGTTGTCTTCTTGAGACAGGGTCTGGCTGTGCAGTTCAGACTGAGCTTGAGCTCACTTTGTAGCCTGAGCTGGTCTCGAACTCACAACAATCCTCCTGCCTTAGACTCCCAAGTGCTGGAGCTGCAGGTATGTGCCACCATGCCTGGCCTTTCTGAGTCACTTAGTCCAAGAAAACCCAGACTGTTTATGAATCTTATTTCCCACCTATGTGATTTGCTTGTACCGGTGAGATCTAAAGGAAGTCATGTGTGGTGGCTCTTGATGCCTTTACATCATAGGAAAGGATACTTGCTGGCTCTGTCCATTGCTACCATTTTACACTTCATCTTCCAGTTGTTACTTCATTTAGACCTTAACCTAGGAAATGCAATGATCCATGCCTCCAATCAAGGACATATATAAGATTCTTAGTCCTTTAAAGCATTTTCAAGTCAGAATTGCACAGTGGCTGCTGCACTTCGAGGGATCACATCCTCCCCCAGCTTACAACACATTCCAGCATCACTAGCCTCAATTTACCTTTCCTTGTGCTTTGCTTAGAGACTGGATCTTATGATATTGCCCAAACTAGCTGCAGTTTCTGGGTGCCAGGATCTTCTGCCCACGTGTCCCAAGCAGGTGGGGCTGTGGGTGTTACCTCCAGGCCTCAGCTTTAACTTCTGTTTATGTTTTACAAGTAACAAGAGGTTTACTTGCTGAGAAAGGGAAGGTGTAAACATGGAAAAATCCCTGGGTGTCTGGTGTTCTCATTTAGTAGTTGAACCCATGGGTTTAACAGCCAGCCTCTGAGCTTTTGTTAGTTGTTTAAAACTTGATAGCAGTAACTGCTTAGGCAGGCACAGGGACCAGAGTTTGATCCCTGGAGTACAGTCCTGGCCCCACCCGAGGGTGGGGTGAGATGGGACTGGGGCTAGGTGTGCTGGCATGTGCCTGTAATCCCAGTGCTTGGGAGGGATCCTGAAAACAGGAGGATCACTATCAGTATGATCTATGCAGTGAGACCCTGTAGATCTTGGACTAAATACATTTTTTAAAAAATACCAAAAAGCTTTATAGTAATATTTTACTATTTTCAGTTGGACATATTCCTAAGTAACATATATGGAGAGGGGAGAGGGGTCACAGCTATTAACAAAAATCATAGCTAAAATATTTTGTTTAAAGTGCGCATGGTGACACACACCTGCAATCCCAGCACTGGGGAGGCTGAGACAGGAGGACCACTATGAGTTCGAGCTGCATAGTGAGGCCCTGTATCCAATAAATAAAAAGATTAAAAAAACAAAATATTTTGATGATCTATTATGTTTTCTACTACAGTTTGTTAACTAGGATTTAGGAAATAATTCTAGCTAGGTAGCCAACTCATAAAGGTAGGCAAATTGGTAGGAGACAGAAGACGTATAAATCAAAATATTAATTTCATAATATCTATATTTGTATCCCTCAGTCAGGAAATATATTACAGTACATTTGCTTACCCTGAATTGACTAGCTGTAGAAGTACTGTGATTTTATTAGCAAATTATTAATGATTAATTATATGTAACCACAGACAACTAAAATTCTAAAAACTTGATTCTCCATTTAAATTTAGATCAGCAATGTTCATAAAGAAAATATACATATATCTTATGTTTCAAGTTCATGTTTATATTGTTTTTTTAACACCAAGTTTAATAGACTATTCATGGAAAGATTTAATCTAAGGACCAAGGAATATGGAGTACTTTAGTAATCAGCAGAAGAACTGATTTAAAAATGACCAGCAAGCCACTGTCCCAAGTGGCTTTTGCATGGTGTGTCCAATGCTTTCCAACACTCAGACCCACACTGCTGGCAGTTTCATGATTGCAGTGCGACTGGACGGGGATGAGATGTTCTGAATGCCAGCAGTGAGGAAGCCCAGCTCTCTCAAGTCCGTGTTTTGGGCTGAGGCCACAGAGCTTCCCAGCGGTCTGCTAGAAAGCTCCCTGCAGGATGCGGCAGAAAGGGAGAGATAACAAGACTTCCACCCCCAAGGCTGTCCGAGCCGCGCGCTGGATTCTGCCCATCTGTCGCCAGTCTCCTCTGCCCCATGTCAGAGTACAGGTTGGAAATGGCTGATGCTGGCGATACTTGTTATGCCTGGCAGAACAAAACCCAGAGGTCTTATTGTTTGTGACAGTTCGGATGGACTCAAGCAGTAATTATTGTTCTTTCAGATTTCCTGGTGGTGTTTGCCTGCTTCACAATGCCACCTTCCTTAGATGATTCCTATGTGCAGGTTACTGAATATTAAAAGCAGCAAGAGATTGTACCACAGGTTATATTTTAAAATTATAACTTTAAAATGTTACTCTTTTATGAAAGTCAAAGAATACTACTCTATTCCTACCATGTCATTGAACTTCATTTATTGCTTGTTAACCAAGTAGGTAAGGGTAACATTAGTTTTGGAGACCTATAATAAAATATTTTCTTTCTATAAGTATGCATTTGAAAGTTCATTATTAGCATGTATCCATTTAAACAACAATAGAAGTAAATTGCAGAAATAACACTGAATAAATGAATGTAGCCATAAGAAGGTGTGTAAGGTATGATCCCAGCTGCATAAAGTTCAATGACAGGCAAAGCTAGTGTGTGTTCTAAGATAATGCTTTAATGGTTTCCTCTAGGGTAGTACCTACAAGTGAGGCAAGGTAGAGGCTACTGGGCTGGTAGTGATGTCCCCTTTCTTGCCTAGCTACAGTTTTTATGATGTTTTTCTGCTGTGAAAATGTATCAACATAACTTGTATACTGCTTGTGTAACTCTCTGAATATGATTTTTTTTTTTTTTTTTTGGCAGAACCAGAGATTGAACTCAGACCCTTGCACTTGCCAGGGAAGTGCTTATTCCACTGAGCCATCTCCCCAGCCCCTCTGAATATGTTCTTAAGTTGAAAATAAATTAACAATTATCTTTTAAAGTTAATATATTTACTATCTTTTTATTATTATTATTATTTTTTTGAAGAACGAATAGCAATGAGACAGTTTCAAGACAAATTAACAGGACAGATTTGATAAATTAATACATTGCAAAATGTTTTCATAATGTTTTGGTGTCATACAAGGTGCATACATGATATTATACTTACAGATATTATTATAGCAGTTGTCTCTAATCAGTGAATGAAGAGAGTGTAGCTATATACTTATCTTATTCCTTTATAGCTGAATTATATCATAGATTCAATAATTAATACTTTCTAACTTGTTATCTCCCTAGTGTTTGTCCATAGTACTAGAAGCCAACATAATATCTTGTCCAACCACTATTAGTGCAAATGTTGCTTCTCATAGAATTATGCAGAAGCATGCCATATTTATCCTAACTGTATTGTTTATACACATACATCATGAGTCTTCCTTTGTATACCCCCCCCCTTTTTTTTTCTAGACCTGTCAAAGATGAGCACTCCACTGTCATTAAATCATTTTAGGATCCTGAACTCGGTGACACAATCCAACAGAGTCCAGTATTCCACAACAACAGTGAGTTATCTGAAGAAGTTGTTGACTATAGCCATTTACAGCTCAACTTATTATTATGGGCCCATGTTATATACCTCATTTTTACACTTTTCTGCTGGATGGTTAAGACTGAGATAGAGCAAGTCCTATATACCAAAAGACATAGCTTTTGTTTCTGATGAGGTCAGTGAAGTCCCCTCAGGGTTTATCTTGTAATCCTGTACCTTACTCTGTAGATCCTTTGTCTGTGTCATCCATGAGGATGAATCACAGCCAATGCTTGACCAGTTTGCTCTCTGTGAGAGCCTGAGAGAAAGTTTTTTCTCCATGTGACTCTCCCCAGGCACACTATACATCATCAGTCTCTTTCCTCTGTGGCTTCATAATCTCCTTGATCAGAAAATTTGGGGCACAACTGAGTTTCATTATGTTAGAATACATGTTCTCCTATGCCCTGAGTCTTCGCTGACCTTGAAAGGCTAGGGTCACAATTTTGGCTGGCCTTGCGGCTCTTTTATTTCTCCAATTTTGATGTGTAAAGTTATGTTGTTAACCATCCAGAAGAAAACCTAATTAGTACCCTGCAGCATATGCCATTCAGTTTGCCCTAACTATCTGACTCAATTATATAAGGAGTCAAAAGAAGAAATACATATAGAAATGTAAAACAACAACTATTATCTATCTTTTGAAAGGTCAAACACCCCAGTAAGTCAATAGATGTATTTTTCAACATCATTCAGAATTATTACCAATAATCATGATGCTAATTTAGGGTCAGATGTTCTATGTCAGCCAGTGCTCTAAGCATTTGATGTATATCTCTTTAGATAGAGATTACATGAACTTTTAGCTGCTGATTATCTCCATTTGCAAAGGAGAACTTGGGACTTGGAGCAATTAAGAAGTGTGATCAACTTAGGTATTGGTGTGAACATTTGCAAATCAACTTCAATGAAGGTAGAGTGCTTCTACCATGTCGCCAGCTCCCATAGTTCCTTGCTGAGGCCATTTATTAATTTTAGACTCTGGACTTACTTGTCAGATAGAGTATGGGCAGTCTTCTGCCATGGTTCTAGTAGGTTTTCCTTTATGGATGAATCTTTGTGTTTCTTCACCTGCTTTAAAGATGGTTGGACATTCAAGATCTCAACTATGATATGTCATGGACCATCTCTTCCACCTGGAGCTATTTGGGGTTCCATTTGCTTCACTTGCCTGTATGTTAAAATATTTTTGCTTATTTGGAAAGGTTTCTACTATTATGTCAGTAAACAGTATATTATCCCAATTGTGCTGTCTTCTAAGTTTTCACTAATTCCAGTTAATCTTAGATTAGTCTTCTTTGCATTATCTAGGACCTGATGAATCTGTTTTTCATGTTCCCTTGTTTTTATACTGTCTCTGGTAGAGCACAGACAGCAGCCCTTTCTTCTAGTTCTTTCATTCTTCTCAGATCTACCACTTTTGCTGTCTATCCATGCTTTGATAGAAATTTTAGTGTCCTGATTTTTATATGGAGCTTTAAGTTAACTTACTGCTATGCTTTTCAGTTGTTTTGCATCATTTTGTTGCACTGTGCTTGCTTTTGTGGACCATCTTCTGTTGTATTGATGATTCTTTCATTTGGCCCAGTATCTGTTTACTTATATCTTGTGTGAATTTGCAAAATATCTTACTGATCTATTTTGTTATACCTCCTGTTAACATTTCAAATAATTTATGTATGTGGCTTTTGTTTTCCTCTTCATCCATGCTCCATGGGTCAGCTTTGAGGGATGTGACGTCTTTTGTTGGCTTGTTTCCTCATGTCTTTGTTTATTTAGGTTTTTTTATAAATGCATTTGGTATAAGGTCCACAGGGACTACAGGGTCTTACTACATAGATTGGACTCATAGTGATCCTCCTGCTTTCAGCCTCTCAAGTGCTGGGATTAAAGGCACATACCGCCATGCTCAGTCTCAATATTGTCACTATTGTATTTATTTTATAGATCAGTCATCCAAACCTGAAAGAGTTGATTCACAAACACATTGACCTAGTAAGAAACAATCTTTGAGAATAGAGAAGAGGAGCTATTTATACTGGATAAAGAAGGAAGGCTTTCTAACAGGAAATGAATGAATTAGATTCTTAAAGAGCAAGAAAGATTTAAACACAAGGAAGTAATAGGAAAGGAACTATCATTTGAATGAGCCATGACACCAAAAAACCAAATGCAATAGAAAGTCTATCCTTTTATATCTACGGCCGGCCACCCATGGTGGGTGTTACAAAGGGTTTTAGATTACCTGCAGGCAAAGATCCCTGGATGACCGCTTCATCTGCCTAACTTGCGTGCCTTCTCTAGTACTTCTTCCACTTGGCTTTTTCCTCCTGGTGTCTGTTGTTACATGCCTGTTACTACCCTTCAGCCTTTGATACCACATACCCTACTTTCATTCTCATCCCTGAGTTCAATGCACAAGTTTCCTGACTCTATAGACCAAGATATGAAATACTCTCACTGTGAGCAGAGTTTTGATCATTTTCATCTTATGGTACTTAGAGTTGAACATTCTTTCATCTATGTATTTGGTACAGTGTCTCACGATAGAGATCAGACTTGCAGTGATCCTCCCATTTTCAGCCTTTCCAGCTTTGATATTAAGGCATGTGCCACCAAACCCAGACTCGGTCACTACCTCAGTGTGCCCTGGAGGTGGGGCTGGTGCTACTTGTGGGACCAGGAATCGAACCCTGGTCTCTGTGCTTGCCAAAGCAGGTACTTAGTTTGCTGAGCTATCTCACTGGTGCTCTGAACATTCTTTCAATTAAACTCTTTACACACTTTATATTGATCAAACCAAAATCAAACTACTACAATGACCGCATATTATTTTATTAGCTTTTTCAGACTCAGAAATAGAATTTAAAAGATCACTAATGCAGTTTAAACACACAACTATCTAGATTTTTTTCTAGAAAAGTCTTAGTTCTTTGTAAATCTTCCTTTTCTAGAATAAGACAAGAAGCTATGCTCCTAATTTATCCCTATTATTTTTGTTGTCTTTCTAAAGCTTGGCTTTTCTTTTCCATTTATATATAAACCTCATGAATTAATTTTTATATTATGTTCAGAGTTTCTAATATATTTTATAATTACTTTTGTCACTGTTCTCACATGTATCATTCTGTGTGTTTTTTCTTCCTAAAGTATATTGCTTAATAATTCTTTTAGGATATCTTTAGAAAATAAACTCTCCACCTTATATATCTAAAGATTCTGTGTCCTATCATTACTATTAAAGGTTATTTTAGCTTGAGATATAATTTTAGATTGACTGTTGTTTTATTTCAACATTTTAGAATATTTTGGTTGCTATTATAAGAAATATTTTGGTTGCTATTGATAAGGCAGGTATTGTTAGTCTAATCACCACTTGTATACAGAAAATATAGCTTTGGCTTAGGAAGATATTAAAGTTTTCTCTTTATCTAGCAGTCTAATAAGATTGTGGTTTACTTGTCCAATTTTTTATTTCTATTTCAATATGTTTATATCTGATTATAAATTAACTATATATATAATTAACGTAATTATTATGTGTAATAACATAACAGATACATGGTCATTTGTGTATCTGTGTGTTGCCTCCCTTGCTATGCATTTGAAGCAGAGTCTTTCCACCTGAACTCACAGTTCCATCTTAATAAGAAGTTGAAGTTTTTAATTTAAGTAAGATCAACCCTCTGACTAATAAAATGATGATCCTTCTCTTATTACAAATTATAGTAATTTCATTTTGACTTACTTCCATACCAGTGGCTTATGCTTGACTTAAGATTTTCTGAGATATGAGAATTTTTGAGATAGGGAGAGATAATTGATTATGTCCCAAAAATCATGGTGGTAGGCTAATCCAAATCATGAAATACTCCTACCACTCCACCTCCTGTTTTGTTTAAAAAGAGGAGTATGGGTTAAACCAGTTTACTAGTCTTCCCATGTACGATTTTTCTTTTTAATTTTCAATCTAATGGAATGAACAGTAACTTAAGTGAAAAATAACATGATGATGTATCAGCATATTGGGATAAAATCATTTAAATAAAATGCTCATAGCAACTAGATGGAGAAGGTTAGGTAGTTTCTATGTTATTTGGGTAAGATGAAATCAGACCATTGCTTCATTGTGTAATGGTGGTTTTTCAATATCATGTCTCTGAAATTGCACAGAATACACAATATATTCTTCCACAAAGCCCCTAAGGAGATGGAACAAAGTTTTATTTTCAAGATTAACTTTTCTAAGGCCAGGGAGATGACTCAGTAGAACAAGCACTTCCCTGGCAAGCACAATGGTCTGAGTTCAATCCCTGGTTCTGCCAAAAAAAAAAAAGAGATTAATTTTTCTTTCATTGTTCTCTTGTTAAGACCTTGATATCACACATCCATCACCTTTTGAAATGCTTTCATAGGTAACCAAAATATTTATAAAATTTGAGGAGTAATTTTTGATGTCACTATAGAATCTCTTCCATTACTAAAAATACCTTAAAATGTTTTTTTGATATATTTAAATCATTCCTGCTTTAGCAAAAATACATTGTACTTTACAAAAGATAATTACTTTGTAGGAGAGTTGAACAGAGCTCCATCACATTTGTGCCTACCCAGAACCTGTGAACTTTGAGGGAGAAAAGTTCTCTACATATGTATTCAAGTTACAATGAAGTCCCACTGGATTAGAGGCACTTAATCCAACAACCAATGTCCTTATAAGAGTAGGGAAATTTAGATCCAGAGAAAAGAAAGGAGAATTCCATGTGAAGACAGAGATTTGAAGGATATATTAATAAGACAACAGAATGGATTGCTATCAGTAATGGGAACTCTGACAGAGGATCAGGAGATAGTGTCCCTCAGAACCTCCAGCATGAAGTATGCCTACTAACATCTTGATTTTGGAATGTTAGCTTCTGGAAATACAGGAGAAAAACTTTCCACTGTTGAAGTCTCTCATTGTAGCACTCCAGTGGTAGAAATTTCAAGAAGTTAATGCACATCCTCATGGCAGTATAGCCTGTTCTATCCTAAACAAATACATTGTGAATGTACTACAGCCCTTATCTGTAATATACATACTTTGAATAATTTGTGTTTTGCTTGATGACATGATTTTTCAGAGGCCAATGAAATGCATTGGACTTAGTTTGCCCTTTAAATAAACTAAGTGTAGGGTTGTGGCTAGAGCTGAGTCATAGGGCACCTGCCCGATATGGGTAACAATGTTAGGTTCAGAGCTGATAGCTGCAACATTCACCATATTTAACAATACATTGAAAGACATAAAAGAAAACTTCCAGAACTGCTACTGAAAGTGGCAAGAATGTGACAAGTATGCTTGAAGTGCAGGGAATATTTTGAAGGGGGATTAATGACAATGTCTTTGTAGTAAGTTTATTTTTTAATTGAAGCCTTCACCACATTTTTTTTTTTTATCATCCCTTGTACAGTTAAGGAAATGAGATAGATTGCAATTATATGGTGGCTAAGGTAGAAGAATCTGATAAAAACACCCCTAGAGGTAAGGGATCAGTGAAAGTAGCTTCTGGGAGAACATTCTAAGGAGAAAATGCAAAGGCCAAGAGATAAGTATGTTTCTAGGGTGACTTAGCACCAACATCACAGCTTATGCATGAAGCAGAGGTGAAAGAGGTTGAGTACAAGGGACAGTGACATGTGGTAAGTTGAAAGGCATGTAAGGGCACAGAGAGAGAGAGAGAGAGAGAGAGAGAGAGAGAGAGAGAGAGAGAGAGAGAGAGAGGAGAAAGAGAGAGAGATTGATTTTAGACTTTTACAAGAATTTGAATTCTATTCCACCTGAGATGGGAAGTCATTGGAAAGAGGTGAGCAGAGAAGTGTCACGATCTAGCTGACACTTTAACAGCAGTTTGATGAGTCTGGGATTGTTGCCATTCAGGATCAAATGACAACCCTCATAAAGACATTCTTAAATGGACTCCGTTTGTCATAGAAAGGAACCGGTAATGTGCAGTTATTGCAGGTACAATAGGAGCAAATTAAACACTTTCTACATAGATAAAAAAGACCTAACAGTAACAAAAGGTCATTGTGAGGAAAATGGTTTTAGAAAATCTGAGCTGCTAGCCAGTCTGTATTTTATTTCTTTAGTTCTCTGCCAAAAAAGAACTACTTCAGCTGACATGTGTCACTACCATTTTTGAACTCATCATTTTATCTCTGCCATTTAATTGGAAAAGGATTAGAAAAAAAAATCTTGTTACATGAAGTTTAATGATATGGGATCTAGCTGAAGTTACATGCTCTATATACAAGATGCTTTGAATTTAGCTTGCTTGAATATGTTTTCATTAAATAGAATTTTGAAAACTGGTAAGTAAAGGATAGAATTATGAACTTATCCGTTTTTCTTAAATAAACTACTAGACTTCAACATAGTGAAATGGTTGATGAGAAGAATCCTCTTTTTATAGAAGTTCATGAGTTAATAAGAAAGAGAAGAGCTTACTTCTACTCTTTTTTCATCAGAATTTTAGTATATGACAGAGCAACTTATTTTTCAGACCAGTGTGTTACATGTACATATTTTCAAAAGTGAAATGCAAATCACTACCGGCTGAAAGAATAATCCTGAGAAAGATAATGGGATTTCTTAAAGTACTTAGAAGCAGTAACAGAGAACTATTTGAATCCCTATCAGGATTATTAACAAAAGTCTAGCATAGTTATACTAGTTATCATTTTGAAGAAGAAAAAAATCATGGATTATGAGAGCTAATTCTTCTAGTACGAGAGGTTTTGAATGTCAAAAGTTAATAATTGATAAGCAGTGCTTATCAATTATTTAGTGCATACCATATGCCGAGTAGTGTTCCAAGATTTACATATAGACCTTGTTGTGATATTGGTTTGAAAGAGTGCCACAAAGGGTCACAATAACAGGAATAAAATAAAGTAGGAGCTCTTTACTTTTACACTGTGAAACCCTGGACAATGTTGGGACTCCTTCTGTGCTGCTTCTCTGCTTTCCTATCAGATATTGCCTCATTGGTAAGACCCAAGAGACTTTACTCTTCCTTGCATTTCTCTTAGTCATATTTTTCTTCTTGCTAAAGGTCCAACCTGGAAGTGACACAGATCTCACTGGCTCGTGTGCCATTCTTGGGTACTGGTACTTAGTTGCTTATCATATCCAGCTGCAAGAATGAAGAGCAAGGTGGATTTTATTCTTGTTGGCCAGGTGCTCTTGTCACCACTTGCAGGGTCTACTGCTGGATGATTTTTAATTTCATCACTATAGTAATCCTGTTAATTTGGTGTCTTATTTTCATATTTTGTAATTTTATCTTTCAAAAACAAGCCTAATGCCTATATTTTAATATTTTAAAATTATTCTGAATGAGATATTAATCTTCATTATATTTGAGTTTGGACCTAGATTTTTTTATAACTATGTTCAGGTAACACTGTGCATAAATTCATAATGTACATTTATACTTCATATAAATTCAAAACCTTTGGCTTTGAATAAAGCCTTTGTGATCTTATAATTTCTGGAAAGAATTTGATTACATATAATGGTAAAAGAAATGTCAAAAAATCTAACAAGTAGACATAAAAACATAGGAATAAATATATCTCTACTAAAAGCTGGTTATAGCAATTTAAACTATGAGCAAATTATAAATTCTGTTCAAATTGGTCATAAATAACTAGAAAAAAATGTTAGGAAATATTTTAAGTTCAACTATGTTCAACTTAGAAATGTCATAGTTGATTAATGGTGTCTAGGAGAGGAGCAGGGACTGACACAAATTCATGTATTTTCTTTCTTTCTTTCTTTCTTTCTTTCTTTCTTTCTTTCTTTCTTTCTTTCTTTCTTTTTTTTCTTTGCTTTTTGTGGTTCTAAGGATTGAACTCAGGTCTTTGCCAGCTAAGCATGTATTCCACTGAGCTATCTTCCCTGCCCTCATATACTTTTTCTATTAACTGTTATACTGCCTTTGAGTTTCCAGGAGCAAGAAGAAATAAATAGTATGAGTTACTGTCATTATATAACCCAAAGTAATATTCACATTGGTAAGAAAGATGAACAGGTTCTTGTTCTAATTCCAAAAATATTTTATTTTTCTAGATAGAAGGAAAAATGAAAACTGCAATGATTCAGTATTTTTCCATCTTATATTCTCAATTTTTTTCAGTACACATATAAGCAATTATACCTCATGTTTTAAAAATACCAGCCATTGATAATCTAAGGGCATATCAAAAGTTAAAAACATTTATTTTTTGTAAGAATTTCTATAACTGCTTTATTGTACTTATAATTAGGAACATACAAATCTAGAAATAATGTATAGAAAGTTAAATGATACGTCTTAGATAAACCCTCTCTTTTCTCTGTAAAAATTATAGGTTTTATATTTCTTTTTTAATGTCCTTTCAGTTTCCTCTGGTGACTGAAGAAACAACATGACATTATACTCAACAGAAAGGAATTTATCTATGGATTAGATATATCAGAAAGGTTAGAAGACCCTGAGAAGTAATATTACATATTTTCAGATTAAAACAGATACTAATGGTAGTTTTGATAAATTGCTCCCATAGCAGAAGCAGCATGGATGTGATTTTAATAACGCACAGGAGCAGGATCTGAAGTTGTGCAGCTTGAGTTTGCAGCTACTTTCTTCTTCAGCAGTCCCTTGTTTTCTTTCTCCACTTTTCTCTTTCTTCTTGTAATTTTGTGGGATATAAAGTGTTTGCATTTAACAGAAGCAGATTTAATAGTCACCTCTAATCTCTTTGTTTGTTCACTTGCTTTCTTGCCTGTTTTTCTGAAACAGGGTCTTACTGTTTAGTTCAGACTGGCCTTGAACTCACTAGGTAACGTTGGACTTGAACTCATGGAGCTCTTCCTGCTTCAGTCCTTTGACTGGAGGGATTACCTCTGTTTGCCACTGTGCCCAGCTAATCTTTTGATTTTTTTTGTTTCAGTTGTCAAATCTAGTTTTAAGATTTTAACTGCGTGAAGTTTCTTCTTTGTACTGAAGCCTAGCACCGTTTTCTCTCAGTTGAGCGCCATCTGTAGGACTGCATGACTCATGCTCATGAGAATCCTTTCTTACTTGATTTTATCTACCAATATTGAAAGTTCTCAGTACTATCCACACAATAAATGACACATAACTCTTAGAAAACAAACATTTTACACCACTTTAAAATGTCAGTTGGGAAATGGTTTCTACTTCTGAGAGAGAAGTAGAACTTGATTTAGGAATCTCTCTAAAACAAGCCTCTTAAAATGGATGAAATATATTGAACAATAGTTTTCTGGACCCAAGGCCATGAATGTCTGAAATACAGAATACAAAGATTGCCCCAGGTATTTTTTTTTTTAATGTATTTAGTACAAGGTCTACAGGGTGTCACTAAACAGATTGGATTTATAGTGATCCTCTGGTTTACAGCCTGCTAAGCTCTGGGATTACAGGTAGGTACCACTATGTCCAGTCTCAGTTGCATCTCAGCATACCTGAGGGGATCAAACTCTGGTCTCTGAAACTGCCTAAACAGGCTCTGTAATCCACTGAGCTATTTGGTCAGGCCAATTGTCCCAGAGTTAAAGCCTTGGAGTTTCTGGCCTATAGTACAGAGAAGAGGGACCCAAGGAGAGACTGTCAATCTCTGAATTGAGACAGAGCTGAGTCCAGGGAGACTGAGGAGTTTAATGTTCCAAAGGAAGAGTGCTGTAAAGGACAGACAGTGTTACAGTGAGAACCTTGGCAGTCTGTAGTGAATCTTCCTTGAGACAAAGGAATGACTATCGATGTCATTGACAAAAGAACCATCTGAAAAGATTCCTTTAATAGTATTTGACGCTCACAGAGGAAAGTATAATCCTACTAACCAGATTCAAAAGGTCATGATTAATTGATCACTGTGTAAAATACTTAATAGTGGGGGATAATTAACCCAAAGCAGTGCCTTGAGTCTATATACTAATTATAAAAATATGGCATCAAAGAATCAAACTGTCACCAAATAACCAAAATTATTGAGTGACTCAAAACTATGATTAAGGATAGGCATGGTGGTACATGTCTGTAATTCTTGTACCCAGGAGTCTGAGGCAGGAGGATCACCATGCATTTGAGGCCAGCCAGGGATACATAGTGAATTTACGGCCAGGCTTAACTGCAAAGTAAGAACCTGTCTCAAAAACAGGCCCCCCAATAGGCCATCAATATAGTTAAATTATTCAAGTCATATAAATGTTCTCTAACTCTAATGAAAATTAATGAAGGTAAGTAAAAATTTGTTACCTTTGAAAATTTCTCAAATATTTATAAAACAACTATAACACACATAGTACCCATGGCTTGAACAAGACATCAGAAGGGAAAGGAAACAGTTGTTTGAATTGAATACAAATATATGCACAGTATGATCAAAATTTGTGAGATGCTGTTCTAAGCAGTACATAGGGTGATATTTTTATCACTAAGTGTCTATATCAGAAATGAAGTAAGGTCCCAAACTGAAGGCTTTAGAAATGCCTTTTAACCCTAAGAAATGAAAAAAAAAATTAAGTGTAAGTTAAACTCAAGCAGGATAAAGGAAATACTGAAGATCAGAGAAGAAAATAGAAAACAGAAAAAGCAATAGAGAAAGTCAATGTAACTAAAACTGGTTCTTTGACAGGATCACTAAAATGTAAAAATTCCTAACTAGAATAATAAGGAATATAGGTGTAGACTGAGAATGCATGAACAGAACCCAGACTGCAAAGGAAATACTACAAAGAATGAACAAATAGGATCTCACCTTATTAAAAAGCTTTTGTACAACAAAAGAAGTCAAAGGAGCATAAAGACAATGCACAGAGGGGAAAAAGTTTTAGCTAGCAGTCCCTCAGGCAGAGTACTTATATCTAGAACATATAAAGAATTAAAAATATGACACCCCAAATTCAAAGACCCAATCCAAAAATGGACATCTGAGATGAATATACATTTCTTACATGAAGAAATACAAATGGCAAGTAAATACATCAAAAGGAGTTCAACATCATTGGTCATTTGAGAAATGCAAATTAAAGTAATACAGAGATTCCATCTTAATCCAGCAAGAATGACTAACATCAAGAAATCAACCCATAACAAATCCTGGAGGAGCCAGGAGGAAAAAGGAACCCTTCTACATTGTTGGTGGAAGTGCAGACTAGTGCCAGCACTGTGTGAATCAGTGTGTAGATTCCTTAAAAGAAACTAGGATTAGAGAGCCCATTAGCCCAGCTATTCCCCTTCTTTTGGGTATTTTTCCAGAAGAATTAAAACAACATATCTCAGTGATGTATGTGCACACATGTTTATAGCAGCATAACTTTTTTTGTATATTTTAGTGAAGGGTCTACAGGGTGTTCAGGGTTTTCCTACTAGATCCAACTTGTAGTTATCCACCTGTTCACAGCCTCCCAAGAGCTGGAATTACAGGTGTGCACCACCACGCCCAGTCTAAATTGTCATCTCAGCATGCCCCAGGGATGGGGCTGGGACAGCAGGCCCAAAGATTGAACCTCCAGCCCCCACCTGCTTGCAGGCACTTTAGTACGCTCAGCTTTTTGGCCAGCCCTATCAGCACAATTTTTAATAGCTAAATCTTTGATGTAACCTAAATGCCCATCAACTAAGGAAATAATAAAAAATACATATATATTTTTTCATATAATGGAGCACAGTACTACTCAGGAATTGAAAACAATAAACTTGAGGTTCTTATAAGTAAAATGGATGTAACTTGAGACCATACCCATAAGTGAAATAAATCAGACCCACGTGTAAACATCACATTTTCTCACTTGTGTGAGAAACTGAATACGTAAGTAAGATAAAAAATATACAACAGGTACGGTGAATTGGGAAGAAACTGTTCAAAAGAAAAAAACAAACTCTGATGGGAGAAATGGGAAAGGAAGAAAGAGGGAAAGAAAAAATATATGTTATAGTTATACAGCTAGTTTCTTGTAGTGCATTAAAAAGAAAGTTTTGTGCTAATATTGTTTGGACAAGTTAGCATGCCTGAATCTTATACTCTAAATAACTACTACAAAGACAACAATATGCAATGTATTAATTATAACTCTTTTACTGTCCTGTTTTGAAACTCTTATTTTTTCTCTTTAAAATTAAAAAAAATAATACTAAGAAAAAAGTGAAGATATAAATTTTTAATATCAGGGGCCAGGGAGATAGCTCAGTCGAATAAGCATGTGTCTGGCAAGCACAAGGTCCTTAGTTCAATCCTTGGTACTGCAAAATAAGGAAAGTCAGGAAGGAAGGAAAGAAGGAAGAAAGAAAGGAAGGAAGGAAGGGAAAGAAAGGAAAAGAAAGAAAAAAAGAAAAGGAAGGAAGGAAGGAAGAATAGCAGAGGTGAGATTACCTTAGATTCTATAAATTTTAAACTACAAAAAAGGAAAAGATTATATGCATGGCTACATGATAAGAAATTTTAGCGGTTTGATGTAATAGGCATATTAATAGAAAGATACAACTTTAAAGTTTACTTCTTTATTATTTTATAAAAGAATCAGAAATAACATTAAAAGAAAAAAATACAAGTGATATAGTTTCACTTATCAAAGTAATATGAATTTCACAGTATCTGTTGTAATACACAGTGTTGTCTTCAACCAGTTATTCATATTACCAGGTATATGCATGTAAAATTGGCAGAAGAAAGAAACAAAGAAAGAAATATGTAAGAAATTAAGAGGAGAAAAGGAGAAACAATTGAAAAAGGAAACAAAACAAATTAAGGATTGTCTGCTCCTTTCCATAGATCAGCAGAAATACACAGTACAGGTGTCCAAACCATCCTGCTTACAGGCATAAATCTTCCCCCCAGTCCCTCTCTTGTCCTTCTCCTTAACTCAGGAACTGTTTCCTTTTGATTAAGTTCTTTTCCTTTACCCAATACCTATTGTACCTTAAGATTCCATTTTTTCTTTCAGGTTCTCACATTAAAGAGACAATAAGATGTCTGTACACACACACACACACACACACACACACAAATAAATAAACATATTTTATGAAAAAGACCTGATGAAAATAATGAAAACACTTTTATTATCTTTTTTCATTAGTACACATTTACAGTACATAGCATTGTGTTTCTTTTGTGGAGTGCGTACATATGCAAATTATAATGCCTTTTTGTGTCCCCTTTTGTGCCTTGTGCCCACCATCTCTCCATCTCTTGATTCTTTTTTCCATTCGACAAAGTTCTATCTCCTTATGCCCTATTATCTATCTTTTATTTTGCTCCTTATTTCTCATATAAGAGAAACCACATGCTGTATGAGCTTGTATGTCTGATTTATTTCACTCAACATTATGATATCAAGATGCATTCATTTTCCTGAAAATGACTCAAGTTTGTATTACTTTATGTACAATAGTACTGTTTTATGCAGCTACCACATTTTCTTTATTCATCTGTTGATAGACATATAGGGTGCTTCCAAGATTTAATTACAGGCGTTGTTCATCTGATAACTTACCTATAATGACTGTCCTGGTTTGGCACTGAGATACACTGTTTGGATATATGACCCAACTTTTTTGTGTGTGTCATTCCATGCCTCTTGTTTGGCAAAAATCAGTGTTTTTTCTTGTACAGTATACCTTGCTTGCAGTACTGTAATTTTTGCTGATTGTACTGTGTAGTACTGTAATTTTATGTGCTATTATACATTACAGTACTGCATGCAACTAAAGGCAAAGTCATGAAGAAAAAAGATAAAAATAAAGTTTGTTGCAGACAAAACTCATTACCTGAATGGTCAAATGCTTACACATAAAGCACCATTGTCATTCCAAATCTCAATGCAAAACCATAAACAAAATCCAGACTTCAGGATTTCTCTGGTGAATGCTCCCAAACATTTCAGAGGACATAGTATCAATGTTGCATATGTTTGCTCATAGAATTGAGAGAAGACTTTTTGTGGAGAGCATTGTCTACTACTAAAACCAGACAAAAAGTTGTAAGACAAAAGTACAGAATAAGACATCTCATGAATAGTGAAGTACAACTTCTACACAAAAGTTTTGGGAAATCTAGCTCAACCATTTATAGAAAATTAATGAACAAGTGGTATTTATCTTAGTAATGTCATGTAGTACAGTAACTGTCTAACAAATTAACAAACTGAAAAAAAGACATTTAATAATTTTAATAGATACATAACATCATGTGACAAATCCATTATTCATTTGATTAAAAACTCGAAGGCTGTAGCTGACTGACAGTGCTTGCCCAGACTGGGCAAGGGCCTGGATTCAGATCCCAGCACCACCAAAGTAAAACAGAACAAAACAAAAATATGTTGGAGAAAGAAGAGTAGAAGAGAAGTGTTCTCAACCTGATAAAGCACACTGAAAAAACATCTATAGCTAATGACTTAATTAACGCTAACAAAACAGTATGATTTCTAGATAAGGTGAAGAATACAGGGATATACACTTTGACCACTTGAATTCATTAACATGTAAAAGGGTCCAGCCAGTAAAGTTAGGCAAGAAAAGTTAATTAAAGGTGTTGTCATGGGAAAAGTAAGTAAAACAGTGTTCATTTGAAAATGCCCTGATTGTCTATGTAGGAAAACTAATAAAAATCTATGAAGAATGATAGTATTCATAAATAAATTTAGCAAGATAACATGATATATTCAAAATTAAATATATTTCTAAATAGTAGTCATGATCATATGGTGTTCAGACTGCCAAATCAATAATGCTTTTATAGTACAGTACACAAATATGAAATACTTTGGTATAAATCTGACAAAATTTGAAAAGAACAGGTTTGGGAGGGGCTAGGGAGATAGCTCAGTAGAATAAGCACTTGCCTGGCAAGCACAAGGGCCTGATTTCAATCCCCAGCTCCACCAAAACAACAACAAAGAAAAAGAACAGGGTTGGGAGTACAACTTAGTGGTGGAGTACTTGCCTAGTATATGAAAAGCCCTAGGCTAATCTCTAGAACTGTAAACACACACACACACACAGAATCAAAGAAAATCTATAACAAACTAATGCATAAAATTGTAAAATATTGCTACAAAAATAAAAAGATTTGAATAAAAGTGTAATATGCCACATTGATCATTGGATGTCAAAAAAGTTAAATATCAGCTCTCTTTAATCTTTATAATCGGCATAATCTCAAAATCCTAGCACAATTTTTTTTTTTGGTAGAAACTCACTAACATGTTATAAATTCTATAGAAAATTATAGATGTAAGTGACCCAAAGTAGCCAAAACAATATTGAAGAGGCAGACTTAGAGTTAGGGAACTGACATTACCGGATATCAAGACTTAAGAATCTACAATAATCATACAGTATGGTATTGGCATAAGGATAGACAAATATATCAATGGAACAGAAGAGAAGAGCCCAGAAATAGACCCATATATATACACACAGACAGATGATTACGTACAAAGCTGCAAATCCAATTCAGTGGGTAAGGGATAGTTTTTATTTTTTTCTTCAACTGGTACTGAAATTATTGAATATGTATATGCAATAAAAAAGAAACAACAGAACAAAAGATTAAAAATGGCTCACAGATCTAATTATAAAACAAAACTCTATGTTTTCTTGACAGACATGTAAGAGAAGTAGGCTAACCTGTTTTTTATATGATACCAAAGGTATAATCCTTAAAAAAAAAAATCCAAATAAATTACGCTTCATCACTTTTAAAGCCTACATTCGCTGAATTACATTGTTAAGAAGATTAAAAAAGAACCACAATATGGGAGATTTTTTAAAATCATACATCAGTTAGAGTACATTATCCTGAATACATGAAGGACCATCAAAACTCAATTAGAAAACAGCTCAATTTTAAAAGTTGGCAAAAAGTTTAAAGACACATGCCCAAAAAGATATACAGATGGCAAATAAGTACATGAGAAGACGTTCAACATTATCCGTCATTTGAAAAATGCAAATTGAAACCACAAGGATATGCAGCTACTAGGATGTCTACGGTTAAAAAGACTATGTTAGCAAGAATGTGGATAAGTGGGAAATGTCGCACCATTCAGGTGTAATGTGAAAATGGTACAATCACTTTGCAACTAATTTAGCAGTTCTCTCAAAACTAAAACACTTAACTACTGTGTCACATTGGTCAACTATTTCTCTCTAAAGCATTTACCCTGGGCTAGTGAAACCATGACTGATATTTATATATGAATGTTCATAACAGTTCTATTTATAATAACCCTATCTTAAAAAGGATCTGACGTTTACCAACAGGAAGTCAGTGGATAAGGTGTGATACAGCCATGCAGTAGCCCAAAAGGATTGAACTGCTACACAATAGTGTGAATGTCTCTCAAAGTAATGATGCTGAATTGCAAAAAGGAACCAAGAACAACAAAGAAAACATAATGCATAATGGGAGAAGGGTGTCCAGAGCAAGGGGGAACAAAGGCCCTGTGTCTTTCATTGTAGTGAATGCTTTCAAATGTAAGCATTGATTGTACTTTTTGATTGCACAGCATACATGTTAAGGAAGTCTATGTATTCAAAAGCTCAAACTTGGGAATTGGAGGTGCCTTCCTAAAAGCACGAGTGCATTATCTCTGGCAGGGATCTCTCAGCCGGGTTCTTCTTTAGCTCTAGCTTGGGGAAGGTAGTATGGTGCTCCAGATATCTGTGGCCCAGGAGGGAAGCAAATGAGTTTCTGATCTTCACTCATTTCACTCAAATAAGATTTTTATGTGCTTTAGTTATCTGATATTTTGTGAGCTTTTCTTAGGAAGTTTTTCTCTTTTTCTAAAAATCAATGAAATAATAAAAAGAGCTTCTGTTTTGACCAGGCTGGCAGATTTATGTTTTGCCCACTCTTATGGCTTGTATCTAGTTGTCCCCCCAAAGCCTCATGCCATCATGGGCCTGACTTCTACAGTGTTGATTAACTCATGGTCCACTCGGATCATGGGTGTGAGTGCTACACCCAGCCTGGGGCCAAGATAGCTTGAAGGGAACACAAGAAAGAAAGATAGACTCACTCTCTGTTGCCACTGTTGCAGCTACTCTCCCCATTTGCTCCTCTTTGCTCTTTGCCACTGCCATGAAAGGTTGCTCTCTGCCATGTGCCACTCTGCCTTGGACCTAGCTGAGTATCGACTCCATTAGCTGTGAGCCAAATAAATCTTTCCTTCCTTCATTTTGGGTGTTGGGTATTTGTGTCAGCAACAAGAGAAGAGTAACTGAGACACCCACCCATTTTCTAGACATCTTCCATATTTGTGATAGTGATTAGCCAGATTAAATGAGGTCCTCAGCCACTGGAATTAGAGTTACTGTATCCACTATTATTGTTTTGATTTATTTTGCTTGACCTGCCATAACTAAATACCACAGACCCAGTGGTTAAGCAATACACACACATCATATGTATATATATATATATATATATATATATATATATATATATATATATATATATATATTTCTGTCATGATTCTGGAGGCCAAAAGAACATAATCAAGAGGTTACATTTTGTTTAGTGTGATCTCTGATGACTGTCTTTGTGTGGCTGCATTCAGCTGGTCATCTTGGTCTATGTGTTGTGTGTGTCCTAATATTTCTCTCTCTTTGTCTGTGTCTGTGTCTGTCTGTCTGTCTGTCTCTCTCCCTCATAAGAATGAAGAACATAAGCCATATTGGGTTGGGTTAAGTCCCACCCATGCATCCTCCCTCAACCTTAATTACTATTTCTTTAGTGCCTTGTTTCAAAATATGATCACTTTTTAAGGATTAGGACTTCGACACTTAGATTTCAGGAGATGATGACTGAGTGTGTCAGAGCTTCCTTCAGCTTTCTTTTTTCTGTAATGGGAGCCTACCCTTGAAGATCCTTTCATACAGTAACAAGATAATCTGTAAAACAGTATTGGGCACATTTTAGGGACTTGTAGACAATTATTATGCTTGTGAAATAGATATATGAATCTATGCTTAAGCCAGGGAAAATTTAGATTATTGATATTTTGAGTCTAAATGAAAATATTTTTATCCTGTAATTTAGGAGGTACTAAAATGTAATAGGAATCTATAAAAACATCATAGAAAATACCATTCTGTTACAGTGCATGTCTGCTTCTTAACAAATTTAATTTGGATAGGAATGGCAAGAGTTGACTTTTATTTATAAGCTTTTCCTGAAGATGGGGAAAAGCAATATACTGCAATGCTCTGGAGTTCCCAAATTAAGGAGTGCTCCTAGGAGGATCACAGCTCACTCAAAATGTTTAGAATAGCAGTCTTGTCGGTGCCCACAGCCTCCAATTCCTCTTGTATTGTGCCTCAGTTCCTGAGGAGAAATGAGAATTTGCTCAACTGCATTCTAAGCTATGGTTACAAGAAACACTGTTTTGTTTCTTTCCTCATGAGGAATTTAAGGAGTCTGACATTCAGACACACTTGCGAAATGCAAACAGTTTTATTTATTAATGGCTCACTAATGGTTGATAATCACCATAGCTGATTAAGTAAATACACACATAATTTATAATAAGTGTGCAAAATTGAATTCACCAATTTTTAATTGTTTTTTTTTCTTCGTGTGGATTTAGCCATATCTGATCTTGAATTAAGTAACAGAGCTTCAAAAGAAGACAGTTTGAAGGAGCCGAGGAGTACCTTGTAATTATAAAACATCATGATACTCTTTAAAATTCTATATGTTACTCATAATTTCTGAGCTCAATGATCTGTACTGCTATATTAATTAACTCTCAAAATTCTAATAGCTGAACAGATCACTTGATTTCACTTGCCTACACTACTTTATGTTAATTAATGAAAACCATAAATTTGGAGCCCTTGCAAATTGTCCTGCTTCACTGCATTCAGTGCTCTTGTAATCCCTACCCTTAATTAAATAATGAGGCTCCAGAGCACATTCCTAGGTGTGCGTCCTACTAGACTAGCTGCAGCTGAGCTTCGTCCTACGCAGTCCAAACAATGTGTGTCTTTTCTAATAGACAGAGGAACTTATCTCTCACTACTGCAGCTTCACACGCATGGACATATACCACAGGGGATATGGTCTAGCTTTGTTCTGATCAAATTGCCAGGATTGGATTTTCAAGCACACTTTCTGGCATAGCTGTTTGGATTGGCAGGAGTGAATTATTTTTATTATTTTGTCATTGACACAAGCCAGGCTTGGGTAGAAATGGAGCCATCATGGTGTGGCGTGCTGTTTTTCATTCTTGAAAGTCATTCTCTTTGTCGTTCATTGAGAAGCCAAGAAATATGGATTGTGCATCTACACAGTATCACGGGGCTCCAGAGATTCCTGTCAGGAAGTGTTTAAATTTTCATATCTGTTTCTGCATTTGAAGCTGTTTCAACAGAGAATAATTGTATGATATTTGGCGACCTCTTATGCAAAGAAAATGTTAATGTAAAAATGTATGATAGAAAAACAGTAGAAGTTTCTCAGAACTAATAAGCAAAATACTACTTTGACGTAGGCCTACAGTGTTGATTCCCTTCCTTCCTCACTGCCAGGTACATTCTGTTTGACTATTGTATCATGCTTTTTATTTGCAGTATCTTTGATTTTATTTTTTTATTTTTTAGAACCAGGGATTGAACTCAGGCCCTTGCGCTTGCCAGGCAAGCGCTTATCCTACTGAGCCATCTCCCTGGCCCCTATCTTTGATTTATTTGATCTCATGTGAAATGAAATAGGACATACTATGTTTTACATGTCTGGCATTCTCTTTCACATTAGGGTGTCTATAGATAATAATAATGTGCTGTGCATTTAAAAAGAACTAGCAGGAAGGATTTCACACGTTGTCAGCTAACAGAAATGTTAGATGAGGAGCTAATGTTTAACTTGACTTGAACATTAAGCAGTGTATGCATGCACTGAAAATTGTGCTCCTCTGTGTAGTGTGTTTCATAGTTTTCCTTATTATATAACTGTGACATTTAAAAGATTTAAAATATTATAGGCAATTAGACTGCAATTATGTGAATAAGCCAAATTCTTAAAAAGAGGTCAAGAATCATCTCTCATACTCTTACTCTGACTTCCAGTATGAGTACTAGCTCAGGAAATAAATATTTAAAACACATTAAATTTGAGCAGTCTCCTGACTTTAATTTTTTATATTAGCCCTGAAACACCTTTTACAGAAATGCTATTTTGTAACTAAATATTTTTTTATTATTGTTGTTGCTTTTTATTAAATACAGTATCTCACTATGCAGCTCAGATATGTAGTGATCTTCCTGTCTTAGCACCCTCAGCACTGACATTACAGTCATGAGCCACCATGCCCAGTTTCTGGGCTGGCATGGCATGCTGTACTGGTGATTGAACTCAGGTCCTTGTGCATGCCAGGCAGGCACTTAGACCACCATGCTACCTCCCCAGTCCTCAATATTTTAATATATTTGGAATAATTACATAATCTTAAATTCTTTTTCATAGTAAATTTCAGTTATGTTTTAAATTCTTAAATTCTAGCTAGGGATCTGAGGCACAAGCATCTGCTTGGCAAGTACAAAGTCCAGAGCTCAATTCCTAATACCAAATAAAATAAAATTCTTAAATTCTAATTATTAGCTAATGAAAATTTCTCTGGAATGTGGAATTACCAAAAAAAAAAAAAAAAAAAGATTGCTAACAAACAGTGCTAGTTACAATGAGACTACCACATTTGCTTAAGAAAACATTGTTAAATAGTTTTTGTTTTTTGAATGCTCTTTCTCAGCAGAATTATATGATAATATACAAGTTAATTATGTTCACTAGGGTTTTCTTTTTATATTATAGCTACTTTATGTTTGGGGTTTATTAGTGCATCATTAGAATAATAGCACTTCATTTCATCTTATGTTTTTAAGGAACTTGAACATTGTAGAAATGAGTTAAACTGCTACATTAATGAATTTATTTATTTGGTACAAGGTCTTCCTATACAGCTTAGACTTCTGGTGATCCTCCTGTCTCATCCTCCCTGGAGATGGGATTATAGGAGTGTCCTGTCACGCTCAGTCTCAAGGTATGTGGGATCAGGGATCAAACCTACATCCTTGCACTTGCCAGGCAAGGCGCTCAGGCTGCTGAGCTATCTCCCCAGCCCTAGCTCCAATTTTCATGTACTGTAAATATCTGTTTGTATTTTAGATATATATTACACAGTGTCTTTTACTCACCAGAAATCTGTGGGCAAGGACTGTTTTAAAATTGTTCACTTATTTATCCAAGAATCCAGATGTGAAGATACTAACCTAGTGATTAACATTTTAGCAAGTTCCAGTGTTGGCTGGTAAATTCAGAATCTTGGTATTATATCAATTTCTCATTCTCTTAAAGTGCCCCATCATTAAAGGAGTTTAAGTTAGAGATGTTGTACCCATAAAATATGTTATGACAGGTGGGTAATTGCTGCCTCTACACAGTGGTAATAACATGGATTCTGTGGCTTTGTTTAGATTAGTTCTCAGTGTCAGTGGAGCAAGTGACCTGTTTGGAAATGAGATTGAATATAACATGAAATTAATAACTGAATAGTGTAAGATATTTGACGGAATAATAATTTGCCTCTGCCACCAACTAAAATGGAAGGGGATTACTTGCATTCTTCCAGGGCAGCTAAAATCAAACTTGGTAATTAAGAGGTGAACAGATCTTTGGATAAGGCTGATCTCCTGTCTGATTAACCTGAAACATACTTAGAAAATATTGGGCTCAATAATTGGTATGTATGGATTAAACAATCAGTATCATACTTGTGCCTTTCAAACAAGCTAAAAAGGTATAACTTGGAATATGTATTCTTTAGAGTAAAGGAACATATTCCACTCCTTAGATTATTGCTGTTATTTTCCCTCACATCTGATAAAAAGATGTGGCAGTTGTTTACTGATTCATTCCTCATAATAGGAGGGCTTTAATCTTGTCTTCTATTTTAGGGGCCACTCTTTCATTGAATCATGGGAGTTGTCTTCATTTCACATGGGCAAAATTGGCACACATCTCAGGCAGTGGACAAGTACGCAGGGCTATAAAGAGATTGCTTGTAGCCCTGAGCTAAATGATAACTGGCTCGTGGGGGCCTTTTGCTCCCCAGAATGCTGAGAAGACAGCCTCAGACAGGAGTGATTTACAGTATTTATAAATAGGAAGCGCTGAATTACTTGTGGTCCCACCTTGGTGCCAAATGGGCAAGCCACATCAGAAAAATCCACTTAAGCATGTCTTTATTTCTGTCCTGCTTCGGTCTCTATCACTGGAAGAGCTTTCTTACATTTTTTGATTTCTGAAACAAGAATTCTGACTTTGTTGTGTGTATCCGAAACTCTCTAAATAATAACACTATTCTCAAAAAATATTTCAAGACAACTTTTGTGCTTACTACCTCAGCTATCCACAATTGTAGTGCTTTAAAGAGAATTATTTTTTATTCTCTCAAGTAGTTGCTAATGTAGTACACTTAAACATTTCTGAAGCTCAATTTCATCTTTGTAAAGTGGGAAAAATAAACCCTGCTTGAAGAGTGGTTATGAAAAGTAACTATGATAAATGTGAGGTGAATTCTTAATAGATGTTAACTATTTGTCAAATACTTAAAGTCACTGAATGTCAATCTTTTGTTATTATTTGAGGATTTTCTTTTGTTCCTTAGCTGGAAAAGCAATAGAGACAGGAATATGAGGGTAGGTTGATTACAGGGTCAGGAGATCTCTTCTGGAATTATTTAAGGCAAATGAAAATAATTTTATATTTGTCATTAACTTTTTGAGAGCACATAGATGAATTTGTTTGCTGATGTTTTCTGATAAGGGTAATGTATCATGAATGGTTGACATTCACTTTTGTAATAATAATTTAAGATCCTATATTAATCTGTTCAAATCACTGAGCATATTTACTAATCTGTACACATAATTAACATTTTAATTCCCATGAATATCTCATCTCATTATTCATACTACTTAGGAACATTTATTAAGGAGACCCTAGTAATGAACATGTTTAGGTGCTATCAGACACAAGAGAAAGACCCTGAGTTTCTGTTAGTGACCACGTGTGTGTGTGAATTAGCTGTTACTGTGGGGACAGGGCAGGTTGTACTTGTTTTTAGGGTTGCAGTCAGTAGGCAGAGCTTCAATGGACAGGAGGGTGAAATTTGGACTGAGAGGGTGAGATTGGGTGTGAGCTCTTTTATCTTAGAAATGTCTACGCTCTAGTGTATGCTGCTGAGTTACAGTGTTGTCCAGACCCACAAAACGCTCTTTCCAGGAGCCTTCCCAGCTGTCCCCAAAGCCCCTGTACATTGTTTTTCATGCACGTCGTATTTTTGAGCAGCTGAGCTGAAATCCTAATCCACACAAAGTCTGAATCTTGTTCCTAGTAGTTCCTTTTTGTCTTTCTATATTACTTTCTTCTTTTTTACCTGAGACTTATTTTTAAAAGAAAAATAGAGTGTATTCAACAATAAGATTGATTTCTAGATAAGAATCATATTCAAGATCAGGGTAAAATGATATTAGCAGTGCTTTGGTTTCCATTAAAAAAATCCCAGTAGGACTCAGAGGAAAACAACTAAAATTATTAAATGCCAAGACTTAACAATTAATCTGTGCTGGCTTATGAAGAACAACTTGTGATAACAAGTGAAGAGATAAAAATTAAGTAAATTGGATAAGAATCTATGCAGTTCACAAGATTTTTGTTTTCTTTTAAATTTTAGGACAAAAGCCGGGCATGGTGGCACATGCCTATAGTCCCAGCACTCGGGAGGCTGAGGCAGGAGGATTGTTGTGAGTTCGAGACCAGCCTGAGCTACAAAGTGAGCTTAAGGCCAGACTGAACTGCATAGTGAGACCCTGTCTCAAAAAGACAAATAAATAAATAAATAAATAAATAAATAAATAAATAAATAAATTTTAGGACAAAGTCTACATGGTCTACAGGGTCTTACTACATAGATAAGACGCGTAGTGATCCGCCTGTGTTCAGCCTCCCAAGTGCTGGGATTACAGGCACACACCACAATGCCTAGTCTCAGTCTCCCTCTCAGGGTGCCCTAGGGGCAGGGCCAGCACAGCACCCTGGGAATTGAACCCCAGCCACTGTACTCTGCTGAAGCATGCTTTTTAATCCACTGAGCTATTTGGCCAACCCTAAGATTTTTGAAAAGATTTGCGTGTCTAGCTATTCATTGTTCAAAACTTCAAATAAAAAAGATTAATGAAAATACCTTTCTGGAAAATTAATACTGTTAGCAGAACTTCTGACATTTGAAATGACTAAAACTGAGATGGTAAGAATAAGAAAATTTCTACAAATAAAAAAAATAAATTTCAGACAGCTCAACACATACAGTGGATGTGATATGATACTAAAATTCAGTGAAAAAGGAGAATTCTAAAGAAAGGAATTATGGACAGTGTAGTCATTAAGCCCTTGAAGTACATGAAGACTATGTGAATATGGCAGAGGGTAATGAGAACTAAATATGGCTGGGTTTCTTACCTTACATGGTGGAGAGAGAAAGGACATGGTGATTTTTTGTTGTTGTTCGTTGTTTGTTATTGACTAGTTGGGTTTTTTCTTTCAGTTTTAAAGAAAAACATCAGTGGTGGTAAAATATTCAGATGAAAATCCCTGGAGAATGTAAAATATTAAAAGATATAAATCATTATAAATATTATGAAATAGGAAGAAACCGTATAGTAGGATACCAAATCTAGTAACTGTGGCAATGAAAACAGTCCCTTCAGCATGTAAGATTTTTCATATTTGATTAAATCTAAAGTCCTATTTCTCAAGATCAGATAATTTTAAAAGAATAAATGATTAGGATAACATTTAGGCATTAAAGAGCAGAAAGAAATAAAGGGCTATATTAATTTCAAACAAAAAATTTTTCTAGGAAGGATTTATTTTTATTTGATGTAAAACAAAAGTTACAATTGCATTGAAGCTGTAACAGAAAATTTAATATCATCAAGACTTTTAAGGATGCAACATAAATTGATGAAAATAAATGTTTTAGAAGAATTTACTATTTTTTTGCCAACAAAAAAGTGAGCAAGTAAAATAACACAACTGGAAAAATTTAAGCACAGAAGAATCTGTGTAAAACCAAAATTTGTAAGTTTCAAAGACCACTTTCCAATATTTTAAAATATTAATATTTTAACACCACTAGTATTTGTCTTTAAAATTGAAAGTACAAGTCTCAAATAATCAATAACATACAACAAACTAACAAACAACAAAACTCACTTTATTCTTTTTCTCTCTACCCTGTAAAGCAAGGAAATAAACCATATTTAGTTCTCATTATGCTTTGACTTTATTTCAAGGGCTTAATGGATTTTTAAGTAAATCTCTTTTAAAAAATTGAAAGACAATGATTTAAAAAATTCCTCAAAATTTAAAATTGTACTGGGTATATTCTCTGGTACCATATTCATTTTATGATTTAGAGAAGCAAATGAACTAAAATTATATGTAAGAAAAAATACTTTTTGATTCTAAAAATTCATATCTATTGGAGAGCACAGAATATTTAGAATATTGGATGTCACAATATTAGAAAAACAGAATTTCATTTGGTTATTTTTTACTTTTATTTTATTGAGAAACACATAGCAATGAGACATTATCAAAAGTGATTAATAGGACAGTTTCAATAATTAATACATTGTACATTGTTATCTTCTTAGTGGTTATCCACTAAGAGGCAGACAGGATATCCTGTCGACACACTGTTAGTAC
>PVKA01014260.1:37591-52982 GCA_004027165.1 Ctenomys sociabilis
AAGTAGCTATACTTCTAACTGTTCTGTATATACAAATACAAAATGGTCCTTCTTTTGTATCCCCTTTTTATGTTTAGTCCTGTTAAAGATGGTTATTCCATTGGCATTTAAATACTATAGGTGCATGAATTCAGCAAAACAGTCCAACACAGTCCAACGTGAGACCTATATAACAAGAAGTGTAACTTTTGTATCTGATAAGGTCAGTCACGTACCTTCAGGATTTGTCCTGTAACCCCGTACCATACTTTGTAGAGCCTTTGCCAGTGTCAGCCTTGTAGATGAGTCATGGCCATTGCTTGACCAATTTTCTGTCTGTGAAAACCTGAGAGAATGTTTTCTCTCTCTGTGACTTTGCTTAGACACACTTTACAACATGATCACTTTCCTCTGTGACCCCATTATCTCCTTGATCGGAAAACTTGGGATACAACTGACTTCCATGATGTTACAGTACAGGTTCTCCTATGTCCTGAGTTTTCACTGACTTTGAAAGGCTAGGGCCAAAATTTTGGCTCACCTTGCAGCGCTTCCTTTTCTCTAATTTTTGATCTGCAAACTTAGGTTGTTAACCATCCAGAAGAGAAGCTTATTATTACCCTATAACATATGCAGTTCAGTTTATCCTAACTAGTTGTCTAAGTATCAATCATCTTATGCATAACATGGAACATGTATTTTTCATCAAGTATTGATATGTTAACCTTTAAGTTCCTGCAGAATATGAAGAAAAACATAATTAAAAAATAGGAATAAGCACTTACATATTTTTACACAGAAATTTAGAAATCTAAACATATACATCATTGTAGCAGGAGTCCTATGACACCTTTTTATTGTGTCTTTTTTTTCCATTTATTACCCTTAATTTAAAAAAGAAAAAAAAAAAACTTTTACTTGAGAGACAGTATGGAAATAATTGCTATGTCATGAGAAGAAGAACGTATTGAGAAGATAAGAATGACAGGCATTCCAAGCGTGACCCTTCTATTACACATTGCTATCTTCAGTGCAGTTGTTTGGTTTACAGGTATCAGCATGTATAGTTGGTCAGGGTGAGAATCCTACCAATTAACTGCTAGTTTCAAAAACTTGATGTTTCTTAAGATTGTTGCCTTTCCCATCTTGTGCATATAAATGTATGGCTTTGACCCTGTCATGTTTCCCAGCTTTTCTCCTTGCCCTCTCATTGTCCAGTCCTCAAGTTCTTGCTTTTCTTTTAATTGTGTTATACCTTTCTCTTTGTATTTCTTCTTTTGAGTTCTTTTAGTAGGGAGACTATACATTTACACATGTGGGTCTGGTTTCATTTGGTTAATGAATGGAATAAATTTAGTTCAAAAAGCTGCATGTGCAAAAGTAGTTATGATGGCAGATATACTGATTTTATCTCTGAGCCATTTCCATTATACTCCCTACCTTGAGGATAATAAAAACCTTCATTTTCCTTGTGAACATACAGTATAATCCTGCAATCCAAAATGGTTAAATATGATGGGTGAATTCATCCTAGGGACAGCAATCATGTTTCTACTTTTTAGTCACTCGCTTTCCTAACCACCGTTAGCACTTACATATGTGTGATTGGTTTGGCTCTGGACAATAAAGACTAAGGGAAACTGAAAAATAAATTCATATCCTAAAATAAGGACCATGTAGACAAGGAAGGCTTCATGATATTGACTGGAGTGTTAGCAACCATGTCGCAAGTGCTATCAAGTAGAAAAAGGTGGAAAGCTTTTGCCTTTAGCAAAAAAATGATATAGAAGATAGCTTCAAAGCATTCACACATATACAAACACAGACACTACATTCCACTGTTCTAGGAATTTTATTGTTTTTATGCCATTTTAACACTTTGAAATACTCATTGCTTGTTTGATGAACAAGGGTGGAGATCTCAAGTGAAGTATTGATAAAGAAAAATGAAATCATTTCACAATACCACCATTCATCATATTTTAAAAATTGAATCAATATCTAAAGGAGCAAAATGGTACAATATTAGGAATGGCATTAACATATCAGCATATTAGTAAGTCTGAAGATGGCACATAAATTAATACCTATTACTGATATTTTAAAGTGTAGGCCATTTTGGATAAATCTGTTAAATACTAGTGATTCTTCCTGAGTATAATTAATAAAAATTGAGAGTGTTTATCATTTTGAAAATTTAAACAACTGTTTAAAATTTTGGTCAGTAGGATGAATTCTGAAAAAAAAAATATTGTTAATTGAAAACATTATAATTTTATACTTCCATAAATCTCAAGAAAGCAAAATAAATTAGTAAGATTCTAGGCCCAGAGATATGGCTAAGTGGCATAAGTGTGTGCCTGGAAAGTGCAAGGTCCAGCGTTCGATTCCCTGTTTAAAAAAACAAAAAATTATAGTTAGAACTGCATGATATTAGGAGACTTGGCAGCTGGATCCTAAATTCTCCTCCAGTTTGGGTTACTTAATAACTTAGCAAGAACCCGTCTTAAAGTAAAATATAATTAAATTACATTAAATAAATAAAAAGGTACTAGTGATGATAGGTTGGGAAAACCCATGTACAATCCAAAGTACTGACAAAAAAAGAAAAAAAAGAATTCTCAATAATAGGTGATCAGGGATTGCCTGACCTAATGAGCAAAAAACCCCATATAGATCTCAGTATGACAGTAACTCTGATATAATTAAACTTGAACAAATTCGTCAAGAGACCAAAACTGTGAGGGACATCCATTTTTATCCAAAGGAAGCAGAGATTGGCTGTGTGACAGTCATTCCAGAAACAGTGAAGATCTGCTGTGCTTTCATGTGCAGTTACTTTATCTTTTACCAAGGTCTTGATGAAATATTCTTAAGGAACTTGATCAGCTTTCATTCTGATTTCATCTGCACCTAAAAACATTCTGACACATTCTTGGCCTCTTAGATACTTTGATTGATCTGAGCAAAGGTGTGTGAGTATGTGTGCCTGTATATTTTATGAATAAAGTTTTATAATCCTTTATATTACTAATAAAGAGTTATCATAATTAGAATGTTGTGTAACTACAAGTGAAAAATATAAATTGTTTGGCATAAAATGTTGTGAAAGTTCATTTGTCTGGTGAAGAAAATCATGCAATTACATATTTATATACACTGGTAGTAAAATTAATGTCATATGGACTAAACAGAAAAGGTAAAAAGAAATAGACAAGTAAATAAACTGGTTAAAAAATAACTGAGAGCATAATGAAGATTTAATCTATATGCCAGGTAAAAAAAGAACTTCCTAATATGAAAATCATTATCATATATACTAAAAATTTGCCTGGGTTATTTTACACTGCTCATTTAAAAATGTATTGGAAATAGAAATATCATTAAATGAACCACTTAACTTTGGGAGGGGAGTTTTTTCTTTTTGAAAAGAAAAGAAATTAAATTCTTAATGTGATTTCTGAACTTCTCTCCTGCATAAGGGAAAGCTAGAGGACTTTTCAGGCCTTCCACAAATTCTGGGACTCTTTAGAGACTGCCTTCCTGCTGAAAATTGAGCAAATGAAGATAAACATCTCTTTTCATTGATCCACAATCGTCCTTTCATTATGATACTCTCAGAGGCTGACAGCTCTGTATTTAGACCTTTGTGCCAGTACTTGCTTTGTGCAGAGCAAGGAGAGGGGCAAGTTGAGCTTTCTGACTCTGTGGTACTCATTTTTTTATTATAATTTTGTTTTATTTTGAAGAGTAAAAACAAAAGCCAAACAAGAAACAAAAACAAAGACAGAAACAGGGTAACATACAACAATACATGTGTTATAGATTTTCAAAACAAGAATAGCTGATTAACAGTGATTGATACATCATCTATTTTTATTGTCAAATCTGTTGCTCAGATTAACAGATACAGTTATGCAAGATTGGACATATGGTTGAATATTACCACATGCTTTCAAGAAATCTTAAATTTTTGCTCTTGTCTCTTTTTCTTTTGTTACCTTTTTCTAAAAAAATATTTTAAAGAGGGTATAATAGTATTTGATACAACATTTTCCTGTGTCTGGCAAAAAATAACTGATACCCACAACATAACTGTTTTCACAACATTCAGTTTATGGTTAGCTACTCCAAGCTGGTTCCAGTTGATAGTTGGCTGGTAGAAGGACATGGGTACTTACCGAATAGTGGCTAAGAATCTGAGAGCAGAGAGGAGCCAGAGATGTGAGTACACACCTTAAGGCCATCTTCACAATAACAGGCCACCTCTGATCAGGCCCCACCCACAAACATGATGCTTAAAAAAATTGTTTAGTGTATTTAATTGTTACAGGGTATTACTACACAGAACAAACTCATAGTGATCCTCCTGTTTTTAGCCTCTCCAGTGCTGGAATTACAGGTGTACACCACTATGCCCAGACTAAACACGTCAGACTTTTAAGGGACAGTTTTGAAATACCAAATCATGGTATCTTTTCTTTGATCCCCAAAGGCTCATGTCCATCTTATAAAAAAAAAAAAATGCTCAGTGTATTTCTAAGAGTCACTGAAATACAGCAGTTCCAGCATTGCTGAAAAGTCCAAGTCCAAAGTCTCTTCTGGGACTCAGTGCAAACTTAGTAGGGAGCTCCTGTAAAACTAAAAAGAAAGTTACATGTTCTCAGTATACAATGGCATTTAACAGACCAAAGCAAGACAGAAAGCCTGGAGGGTATAAAAGCTTCATTTCTACAGCTTCATTTCTAGCACTGGGGAAATTGTGGCAAGATGTGAGTTCAAGGGACTTGAGCATCCCCACCCTGCAATATTGCTGGTTGCAGCCCACAGAACCTCTCTTTGGGCTGGCTCCACTCAATGAAATAGGCTTTCCTCTTTCAACAACCCCACTCCTGGTACTAATGTTCGATATTAGTCATTTTGCTGTCATTGGAACAAAATACTTGACACCATAACTTAAAGGAGATAAAGTTTATTTATGACTCATGTTTTCTCAAGAATTCACAATTAACTGACTCCATGTAGAAAAGACATAAAAACCCTGGTCATGGAAACTGTTTACCCCACAGTTGGCAGGAAGCAGAGAAAGAAGAGAGGAATCAGGGCTAAGAATACAGTCTTTCAGGTCATGTCCCAAGTGACCTTCATCCACCATACAGGCCTCATCTCCAAACACATGACAATTATGGGGACATTTTAGAATCAAATCATAGTAGCCTCAGTCATTATAGGCTGAGGCAGCAAATATTCTGTGAGTTGTGCAACGTCTTATCCTAAGTACCCCCCATGCCTTATTGTTGAAGACTTTTCACCTATTGCATCCTTGCTGCTTATCTCTCTGTGGGTTTCCACATTTTTTCTGACATTGAAAACAGTACAAGGAGCAACAAGTGGGGCAGGATGAGGAAGTTCTGTATCCTGACATAATTAGTGGTCCTTCTTAAATAATCACTCGGGAGTCCTCAGACACCAGAGTCTCTGTAGGAGATTCCCTCTGTCTTAATTCTGTATAGATACTTTGCCTAAGAGAGCTGTAATTTTGAGTGCAAGTTTATCTAGAATTAGTATCACTGAATAAAGAGCTATGGTTTCTGTGTCATCTACAACTTTAGGTATTTCATTAGGAGCTTAGAATTTTATTAGTGTTGCATGAAATGTTTCAAAATTAATTTAAATACTCACTATAAAAAGTATACTCAAGTATAGGGAAAGGATGTTAAAAGTGTTAATATGTGATATTTGAAAGTTTATGGTCTATAAAAGTCATGCATATAAAAGCAAAAGCTTAGTATTAAAACTTTCTTAAATATCAAAAAAAAAAAAAAAAACAGAAGTAATATTACAAGATAAATGATGAACCAGGCATTCCATTTGCCACAAATAAGATAAACAGAGATTTGATTATATAATGTAAGAAGCACTCTTTGAAATGAATAAAAGCACATCATAATACATATGATCTCATAGCATAAAAAGGTGTTTAATAAATGAAATCCAACTTGTAGATACAAAATTTGAAAGTACTCAAAAATGTGATCTTATTTCTCTCATATTACTTACATCAAAATTTAAATAATAGGGCTGGTGAGATAGCTCAGTGGACTAAACACCTGCTTAGACAGATGCAGGGTCCGGGGTTTGATCTCTAGTACTTCATGCCACAGAAGCCCACCCTTGGGCATGCTGAACTGGACACTGAGTGTGGGTGTGGTAGCATACACCTGTAATCCCAGTGCTGGGAGGCTGAAAACAGGAGGGTCACTATGAGTCTGAGCTAGGTAGTGAGACCCTGTACCATATACATAAATTTAAAAAAATTAAATAATAGTTTTCAGGAAGGATAGGAAGAAATTATAAATGTATCTTGAAAAAATACATATATTTACACACATGATTAAGATTTTCAGAACTTATAAAGTAGAAATTTAAGATAAAATCTACTGACAATTATTATTGTTATTGCTCTTAGTTGCTTTGGCAGTCATTATTAGAATCTTTATTAATTTTAAACTGTATTGATAGACTTTCTTTATCAAAAGTGATGGTTTTAAAACACCAAAGCTTCCCACCAATCTGTGCAAACTTGTATATATTTACTTGTTTGTTTCCAGGTTTGTGTATATAATACATAATACTGCCCATCATAAATGTAAGATCAGGAGTCACAGGATCATTACTTTTCCAGCTCCGTTGCCATCCATTTATGTAATTTTCTCAATATTAACTTGTCTTCTGTAATAACATTTTGTACCTTACTATATCTATCTATCTATATCTATATCTATATTAAAAATGAGAAATATTTTTAAAAATTATCTGTCATTATAAATCCAAAATATTGTTAGACCATTACAAAAGTAGTATTTTTTTCTCAATAATTTTGTTGTTCAAAGGAGTCCTCTTACATGCACTAAATTGTCATTGATTCTCTCTTTCTTCATTTTCTTAAATTTTTCTGCATTTCCTCCTCTGATGCCTTTTTCTTATTCCTCATATTATCATTACACTTGGAGCTCTTTTTGTTTTGGTGGAAGATCTAGTTCAGCAGCTTTTCAAATAAAATATATGCATGGCAAACTTTACTTGCACTTTCAAAGCATTTCTATTTTGCCCAACATCTATTTGTTAGGGTATAGAAGTTTAAATTCAATGCCATCAACCTTTAAGATTTTTTGTTTTTGTTTTTATGAAACAGGGTCTTGCTATGTAGTATCTTGAGCACACTATATAGCCCTGGCTTGCCTTGAATTTATAGCAATCCTTCTGCCTCAGCCTCCCAAGTGGAACTGGGATTATAGGAATGTACCATGATGCCTGACTGACTTGTAAGGTTTGAAAATTAAGAATTAGTAGCATAATTATCTTAGCTATCTTGTGTGTATATTTGTTTTCCCCTTCCTTATTTTCTCCTTTCTCCCATCACAATTGTTCTTTCCTTTTGAGCAGTTACTTCATCCTGTTTTGTAGTCTCTTACTCAGGATACTTCACTGGGGACATTGTCCTGGGTTCTCTTTTTGAGTAGGATTCCTCTCTGCCTGTGATTCTCTGCCTTATATTTTTGCTGTTATATTTCCTCCAATATCTGGTAATGCTTCTTCAACTCTTTATGTTTTGAATCAAAGACTAATGTAATTAGTGTCACCACTTAGCTTGGGATTATTGTACAGTGTTATAGGTTGCAGCCTAAAATCTCTTGAGTACAATATCCTCATTTCAAAACTGTAAAGACAGTTTGGTGACAGAAGCTTTGCACAGTGCTGCTAGTGGGCTAAGAGGGCACTGTCTTGTGCTGCTCTTCCATGGCCCTGACTGCCAACAACTTTAGCTCAGGAATAGGGAATCTTAGACAGTTCTTTCCTTAGTCAACTGTTATGTACTTTGTTTTTGTGTATCATAGAGGTTTGATATTTCTAAGATGTGTTGTGCTTTTTTCTGTCAGACTTCAACAGCTATACTGGATCCCACTCCATTGTTGAAATAGAAAATTTGTCTGTGTTCAGCCTGATTGAACAGTCTTGTATTTTAAAAATTAGTGGAAACTTGTGAGCAAAAAGTAAGATATGTTTTGTGTATATTTTATACTGAACAAACAGACCCTTCCTTGAACTAAATGTGCCTTAAATGGCAAAAGCCTAAGAACTATTTTTAACCTCTACCCAACGTTCCTGCTTCAGAAATAAAATCTTGAGGGAAATAAGTTGACATTAGAAATAAATTCGTGTTCATATTGAATTATCAGAACACCATATAACAGAAAAACTCTAGTATATGAGAATGCCTAAGTGAATTGTGACCTGTCCATTCAGTTATATCATAATACCATTAAAGTCATGAGTCTGAAGTTCGTGCAAATGTTATGGATAATGTTCATAATATAATGCTGATCTGAAAGCTATACATATGACTGAATATATGTGAGATATTTACAAGCTAGTAAAAAGAAAAAAAAATATATATATAATTTATTTGGTACAGGGTTTTGCTAAGCAACTCAAACTCATGATCCTCCTATCTCAGCCTCCCCAGCTCTGGGATTACAGGCATGTGCCACCACACCCAGTTCTGGAGCCCACACAGCAAGCCTGAGGTTCAAGGGCTGGCATGGCATGTGGTACCTAGGATCGAACCCAGGCCCTTGCTTTTGCCAGGCAGGCACTTAGACTGCTGAGCTATCTCCCCAGCCCCAAATACTATATATTTATCAAAAAAGACATTCAAATATGTCAAGTGAGTATTGCGATTAAATCTGAAAAGATTTAATTTTTTAAATTAATACTTCTTGACAGGATTTTACAGTTGTTTTTAGCTTTATATAAAGAATATGTTATTTAGCATTTATACATTACGATTTTAAAGATAAATTTCATCTTCCTATGTTCAGCTCTCAAGAGGATCATCCTTCATCTACTTGTGCCTCTGTCCTTACCTCTCTACAGGTGGGGGCCAATTGCAAAGGTCACTCTGGAATTATTTTGTGTATCTGCCATGCCAGTCAAACCTACTGTAAGTTATAGCTTTTTGAAGACAGGGGCCATATGATTTCTTTTTAAGCTACTATAATTAGTGTAGAATGGGGACACACATTCACTTTTTCCTTGTGTGTACCCAGTGTTTTATGTTTCTGAAATAATAGCAGCAGTTCTCAAAGTGTGGTTCTGTAGACCCCTCGGTGTTTACAAGGCATTTATCAGCATTCTGTGAGGATAAATTCTTTCTGTTTTTTTCATTACGTGGACAATTGCACAATTGTATGAAATAGTTGTGGGTGGAATAAACTTTAACATAATGAATGCAATGACCTGAAAGTGTACTCAATGTGGTTGTATTCCTCATTACCATACACTCATAACAAATAAAGGCAAATAAAAGCCGATTTCACTTAAAAGGATCTTTTCATGAAATAGTAAAATGGACTAATTGTGTTATAAAATGACTATTGAATACACAATTTCAAAATTTACTTTGTGAAATAATGGAACATTTGCACAGAGTGGTTCTGCTGCACTGATAAAAGGTCCATTCCTTGTGCAAGTAAACTTTATTGTAACAGACTGCATGAAGTTCACTGATCTGGTTTCAGAGTACACAGTGCATATAACCTTCAACTTGTCAAATTTTGATGTAGTATCAGAAAAGAAAATCTGTTATTTATTTATTTGTTTTTTTAAATTTATTTTTTATTTTATTGAAATACAAATATCAATGAGACAGTTTTATGATACCTTAACAGGACAGATTCGATAAATTAATACATTGCAAACTATTTTTGTATCATACAAGGTGTATACATGATATTATACTTACATTATTATAGTAGATGTCTCTTATCAGTGAATTAAGAGAGTATAGTTGTTTACTTATCTTATTTTTTATACCTGAATTATATCCCAGATTCAATAATTAATATTTTCTACCTTGTTATTTTCCTAGTGGTTGTCCATAGTGCTAGAAGCTGGCATAATACCCTGTCCAACCACCATTAGTGCAAATCTTGCTTCTCATAGAATTATGTAGAAGCATGGCATATCTATCCCAACTATACTGTCCATACACACACATCATGATTCTTCCTTTCTATACCCCTTCCTTTGTCTAGACCTGTCAAAGATGGGAAATCCATTGTCACTCAACCAATTTAGGTGCCTGACTCAGTGACACAATCCAACACAGTCCAGCATTCCACAATAATAGGGAGTTATCTGAAGAAGTTGTCGACCATAGCCATTTACACCTCAACTTATTATTATGGCCCCATGTTGTATACCTCATTTTTATACTTTTCTGCTGGATTGTTAAGACCGAGATAGAGCAAGATCTATATACCACAACATGTAGTTTTTGTTTCTGATGAGGTCAGTGAAGTCCCCTCAGGGTTTATCTTATAATCCTGTACCTTATTCTGTAGATCCTTTGTCTGTGTCATCCCTTTGGATGAGTCATGGCCAATGCTTGACCAGTTTGCTCTCTGTGAGAGCCTGAGAGAAAGTTTTCTGTCCACGTGACTCTCCCCAGGCACACTATAGAACATCAGTTTCTTTCCTCTGTGGCTCCATAATCTCCTTGTTCAGAAAATTTGTGGCTCAACTGAGTTTCATGATATTACAGTACAGGTTCATCTATGTCCTGAGTCTTCACTGACCCTGAAAGGCTAGGGCCAAAATGTTGGCTGGCCTTGTAGCTCTTCTATTTCTCCAATTTTGATCTGTGAACTTAGGTTGTTAACCATCCAGAAGAAAAGCTGTTTAGTACCCTGCAGCATATGCCATTCACTTTGCCTTATCTGACTCAATTGTTTTTAGTTGTTGTACACTTCTATTTGCATTTCTTCTTTTCACTAGGGAGACTATATGACATTTGCACATGTGTGTCTGGTTTATTTCACTTATGAGTATATGTTCAAGTGGCATCCACTTCAATATAAATGCTTCAAGTTTATCATTCTTAATAGCTGAGTAATACTCCATTATATAAAAATACCACATCTTTTTCAACTATTCCTCATGTGACAGACATCTTGGTTGTTTCCAAGATTTTGCTATCACAGATTGTGCTTCTATAAACATAGGTACACATATATCCCTATGATATAATGTTTTCAGTTCCTCTGGGAAAGTTCCCAGTAGGGGGATAGCTGGCTTGAATGGGCTTTCCAGTCCTACTCTTTTGAGGAGTTTCTGTTATTATCTTAAAAGGCTATTAACCTATTCTTTCCATCTCCAAAAACATGTCTGTGTAGCCATATTTTTCCTATACTTCAACCAAATGACCTAATGCAACAGATTAAATGCAGAGACAGGCATGAGAATTCAACTCTTTTCTGTCACATCAAAGTTTTAGAGACATACAAAAATGTAAAGCATAAGCTTTCTTACTGTTTTTGTCAATATGGTTGTGTTTCATGAGTATGTTAGGTTACTATGTGATAGATTTATTATGACTGCATTTAGATAAATTGATGAGTAAATAAAAAAATTGAAGTTAAACTGAAAGATGCTGTGAATATTGGTAGATATAACCAGATGTACAGAAACTTTAGGTTCTTTCATATTTTGAAAAACGTGGAAGGATATTTTATTTCTTTCACTTATTATTACAAAACATTAGTTACTTGGCCTAAAGCTGCATGTTGCTAAAGTGCAAAGGCAGTTGAGAAATGGAAGGGCTGCAAGGTCAGCCAACATTTTGGCCCTAGCCTTTCAAGTCTTCCAGTGAAGATTCAGGACATAGGAGAACCTGTACTATAACATCATAGAACTCAGCTGTGCCCCAAATTTTCTGATCAAGAAGAGTATGGAGCCATACAGGAATGTTATCGATGATCCATAGTGTGCCTAAGGAGAGTCACAAAGAGAGAAAACTTTCTTTCAGGTTTTCACAGAGAGCAACTGGTCAAGCAATGGCCGTAACTCATCCACATGGCTGACACTGACAAAGGATCTACAGAGTGAGATACAGGGTTACAAGATAAACCCTGAGAGGCCTTGATTGACCTCATGAGATACAAAAATTACATTTTTTGTTAAATGGGTCTTACTTTATCTCAGTCTTAAACATCCAGCAGAAAAGTATAAAAACAAGATATATAAAATAATGCCATAATAATAAGCTGAGCTGTAAATGGCTCTAGTCAACAACTTCTTCAGATAACCCACTATTTTTGTGGACTGGTGAACTGTGTTCGATTGGTTTGCTGAATTCAAGCACCTATAATAATTGAATGACAATAGAATACTCATCTCTGACAGGACTAACCAAAACCAAAAGGGGATACAAAGGAAAGACCATTCGGTATCTGTATATACAGAACAGTTAGGATAAATATGCAGCTACTGTCATGTAATTCTATGAGAAGAAAGATTTCCACTAATAGTGTTTGGACAGCATATCCTGTCTGCTTCTTGTACTATGGAAAACCACTAGGAAGATAATAATGTAAAAGGTATTAATTATGGAAACTATACTATAATTCAGCTTTGAAAAAAAGATAGGTATACAGCTACATTATCTTAATTCATTGATTAGGGGCATCTGCTCTAATAGTGTTTGTAGACAGAGTATCATGTATGCACCTTGTACAACAAAAAGCCACTATGAAAACAATGTGCAATGTATTAATTGTTTAATCTGTCCTACTAATTTGACTTGAAACTGTCTCATTGCTATTTGTTCTTCAATAAAATAAAAAAAGTAAATGAACCCAAATGTAAAAAAAAATAAAATAAAAAAAAAAATAAAGTACAGAGGCAGGATTTAAACTAGTTTTCAACTGTGCCAAGCCCTTCTCCTAAAAATTTTTATATTGAATCTTTGAACAACAGTGGGCTTTCTCAGCTCTGCCAATATCTCATTCTGAATAATTTCTTGCTTGATTATCACTTTCATCAGTCTAGCATCCAGCCCATTCTGAGCACTGATCTAGTGTTCAGGAAGAGCTTTTGAGGATTCTTGTATGCCTTTCTGAAACATCCTCGACACTCAGCAGTTGCCAGCTATTCTTTCTTCAGTTAGAATTGACTTTCAGTTATCACACCTGTGCCTATTCAAGGTTTCAGACACTTTGTAGACTATTTTTTCCCATTATCTCTTCTGGATTGGAATGTGCTCAATTTGTAGTGAGCATGTTGCTATCACAATTGCTGTTAGCACTTACTATTGTGCTTGGCAAGCAAAATGACCATTGTTAAACGGCTTCCATAATTGGATACCAATCACTACTATAATATTTTTCCTTCAGCATTAACAACCAGGATTTAAACTGCAACAGTTCTGTGTGCAACTGTTAAGGCAGAGGTCTCCATGGGTGTGTCTCCCAACCCAGGCCTAGAGGTTGGACTTCTATGTAGGAATGGTACAAAGTTGTGGCACTCACCACTGAAGTCTTTCTCTAACCTTGGACTATGAAATTGGGCAGCTACTGCTGGCTCCTCTGGTAAGTTTTTCTCTAGCTTCTCTGTCCCTGGGAGATCAGTTGATCTCATTCTACAAAAGCCCTACCTCTGTCCGGATTTCGAATTGACATTCCTTTGTGGACACATGCATCTCTGGTGCAACTAGGTTTTTCCACAAATTTTATCCTCTCTGCAATCCCTTTGAGGAGACCCACCTTGTGGCACCGTGTGACCTACGTGGGGTCACACTAGGAAGTCTATACAGATGTTTGATGACCTTGATTTTTTATGTTAATTTTATTGAGAAAGAATTAGCAATGAGACAGATTCGAAACTGGTTAGTAGGACAGTTACAATAATTAATACATTGCATAATGTTGTCTTTGTAGTAGCTTTTTGTAGTACAAGATACAGACATGATTTCTTTCCAAACACTATTAGTTCAAACAGAAATTCATTTCTTATCAAGTTGGTGGCTGAGTAATATGAGATGAAATGCCAGGAGATCTTTATGCTCCTTTCTCCCTGTGAGTCCTCAGATAACAGAGATAGAGAGCAAAGCAAGTTTTGGTGATTTTTCTTCAAGATACATAATACTTTTCAGGAAGGTTCTATCCTCATGAATTAATTTCTTCTTGGCTCACTTACTCTCCATTGTATTGGGGCAAAGAACCTGACATCTATAACTTAAGGAAGGGAGAGATTTATTTTGATTCCCATTTCAGTCTGTACTCAGCTGGCTTCAGACAGGACAGTGTGGCAGGTGGAGTTTGGTGGAAGATAGAGCTCAGGGCATATCATCCACGAAGCAGAGAATCAAAGATGAAAGCCAAGAAGGAGAAAAGCCCTTCTAGGCTACACCTACAGTGCCCTATGTTCAATAATCAGCTCCTATCTCCCATTCAACTACCATAAGTCCCACCTTTGACTGCATGAGTCTTTTGGGGGATATATAGACACAAGCCATAACACCTAAGCACATAAAAATAAAATTATTAATAAGACAAGGGCACTCAATACCAAGAGGAAAGGTTACAGAGACACATAAAGGCGGAAAAACTTAAAGGAGCTTAGAGATAATAAAGTAAGTTAATGTTGTGTGGACCACTGATAGGCAGCATAGCTCCCAACCACCTTCTTCCAACCTGGGATTTATTTCTGTCAGCTCCACTTTTCTCTCAGGAGCATCAAAGACTTCTCAGTACAATAGCTGATGAGTGGACTTGGAAGATAGCTTTGCCTTGAGGGCTTTCTGCCTTGATCCTGTGATAGGTAGAGGGTGTGTCCTGGAAGGACCAAGCTAGCACTGGTGTCTTCTTTCTAAGGCACAGGTGTAACGGAGTGTGCTGTGGCACCTATGTGCAGGAAGACACATGGCCGTGGTGATAAGTGGGGGAGCTGGGTCTGCGCAGCCCCGTATCCATGGCAAGCTTATAGACGGAGACCTTTTATGCTGTACCTCCTTTGCTTACCCTTATTAACCCCTCTTGACAGCTTTTCAGGAGTAGAAGAAAACTATTCCTATCTTTTCTCTCTTTCAAGCTATGTCTTTTATAAATCCAGGGGTCTCCCTTGGAGGCTGCTGCTCTCAGAGAAGCGGTCTCAGTGACCTTTGTGATGTAGCTTACATTTGAACTTGATTATTATTTTTAATAAGGTGAAATGCACGAAACATATTTCTAAAATACAAAAGAAGAGCACACAAGAATGAAGTGTTTATCAAAGCTCCCTTGCAGGCAAAGCTACCCTGAGAGATTGCATCTCTTGAGTGGCTTCTGGGGACTGGTACAGCTTTCTAGCTAGGTGTTGACATTTCTGTGAACTTGCATGTTTACTTGGAATTCACAGTGCCTGTAGAGCAAGGGAGTAAAGGGAAACCAAGCAAATAGCAGCCTAACATATATCAGAAAATCATATGGAAAATCCTACCCCTCCCCTGAGGTTTTCTTTTCTCTGTCCCATCCCTGCACTCCTGAAAAATAATCAAATTTCCTTTCCTCTTTCCTCCTTTCCCTCCCTCCTC